>JADRCD010218682.1:7650-18472 GCA_019843815.1 Montemys delectorum
GTAGAGATGGCCCTGGTTGTGGGGCATGTATGGATGAGCTGGCCCTGAGTGTGGGAGAGCAGGAGAGCTGGTGGAGAGGTGGTGGGCTGACCAGCTCAAATACCTCTGATACCTCAGATACCAGATCAAGGCTTTGAATTGACCCATTCCAATATCTACCCCATTGGTGAACTGCTGGAGTGCATGAAGGGGCCAGTCCTACAGATCTTCATGATACAGGGCAACAACTGCTTATCCAAGAGGAGTCCAGTGAGATTCCATTATTTATAGCGTAGCAGAATCCAGAGGTTTTATATCAGACTAACAAGTCATTGCAGTAATATTTGCAAGCAAAAAATGAGGTCAAAACATATACGGTGTGACATATTATGACACTGTAGCTTCCACATGAGAAGGGTGGGTATGAGAGAAGGAGATGAGTGGGACTGGGATGCATGATGTGAAATTCACAAAAAAAAAAAAAAAAAAAAACAAAACAGTAAAAAGTTGAAAAAAGAAACGATTATTTTTTGTCATTTAATATATGATTACAGTTTCCTCTTCCTCTACTCCTTTTCAGTTTCTCTCCACCTTCCTTCACATCAGGTCCATCTATTTTCTCTTCATTAGAAAACAACTTTCCAAGGAATACTAATAAAATAAAATAAGATAGATTAAAAATGAACACATCGGAACAGAGATCCACTCATTCTCACACTTGAGAATCCTATAAAAACACTGAACTGGAAGATATATTATGTAGACTACATAAGTTGTGTGTGTGTGTGTGTGTGTGTGTGTGTGTGTGTGTGTAATGAATAATAATGCATTCATAACGAAAACAAGCTTTTTAAAAGCCCTGACATGACATCACCAAACAATGAATCTGTAAAGATGCGGTTGAGTTTGTTTTCTGTCGACCATCTACTTCTGGGCATGCAGTCTACCCATAAGGGTAGTTTGTTTCCCCAATGAGACTCTCTTAGAGAAAACTAAATTTTCCTTTGCAAGTGATTATCAAGTTAAGATAGATTCTGGGCTTGGGGTAAGGGCATGTGTCCACGTAGGTCTTTGGCTTATCTAGTTTCAGGTTCTTGACCACTGGAACAGTGTCAGGCATGGGTTCCATCTCATGGAGTGGGCCTTAAGTTTCATCAGAGAATGGTTGGTTACTCCCACAGTTGGTGACACTACTGCATCAGCATACCATGCAGGCAGGTTTCCATGGTAGATGGCAGTGTTTATAACTGGGTTGATCTTTACTTTCTCCTTTAGTGGCATGCAGAATATCTTTAAGTACCAGTAGGGGTGAAATCTCTAGTTAGGCACCAGCATGATGTTTCCATACTCAATTGAAATTATGCAGATGTTTTCTTCAGCAGTAGGGCATTACCATCACCTTTGTAGGACAAGCAATAGCCTTGGCAACTGCTTAGGTTATTTGAAGGTTTCCCTTTGGCTAACCATTCAGTTTGATGTAACCCATTTCTGTCTGGCACTGGAGGTTCCACTTGGTAGCAAAAAAATGTCTAATTGGGACTTTATCTCTTTTGTTATACTGATTTCATTTAGGTTCCATTCATATATGTATTTATTTTAGGATTCTATTATTGTAGTAATTTTTTATGAACCCTCAAATGGCTCTTATTGTTAGCTCTTTCTTCTGCATTCCTTCCTTTACCTCCCTTTTCCTTCCCCCTCATTTAATTGCTCCATTCCATCTCTACCCTGCTCCCTGTCCATACATAATTATGTATTCTGTGTTTTCTTCCTTGGGAGATACTTCCCTCCCTGCTAGTACTTAACTTCTATGATTGTAGGGATTGTAGCACATTGTAGGATTGTAGTGGCATGCAGAATATCTTTAAGTACCAGTAGGGGTGAAGTCTCTAGTTAGGCACCAGCATGATGTTTATTAAGGGATTAAAAACCAACATTTACAAGTAAGCAAATACATACCATATTTGTCTTATCGTATTGTGATTTTCCTAACTCCGTTCATTTACCTGTAGATTTTATAATTTTATTTTTTAACAGCTGAGTCATATTGTGCTGTGTAAATGTATGACATTTACCTAATTCATTCATATGTCAATGTACATCTAGGCTGTTTCCAACTCCTAGCTGTTAAGAATAGAGCAGCAATGAATAAAATTGTCAAAGTGTCTCTGCAGTAGGATAGACTGTACTTTGAGTATATACCCAAGAATATTTTAGCTGGATTTTGAGGTATATTAGTTCCCATTCTGAGGAATGGACACACTGATTTCCATAGTGCTGTACAAATTTGGACTCCGCCAACAATGGATGAATGTTCTCATGTTCTTACCAGTATAAGTTGTCATTTCTTGTATTTATCTTACCTAGCCTTTGATTCGTAGTTCCTTAATGACTAAGGATGTTGAACATATCTTTAAGTGTTTCCCAGCCATTTGCATTTTATATTTTGAGAATTCTTTTAAAGTCTGTATCCCATTTTAAATTTGGTTGCTTGTTTTCCTGATACCAAGATTCTGAGTTCTTTATATTTTTTGAATATGATCCCTCTGTCAGAAGGTTGTAAAAATATTTTCCCATTTGGTAGGCTGCTGCTTTGTCTGAATGTTGGTGTTCTTTGCCATGCAGAAACTTTTCAGTTCATGAGGTCCCATTTATTAAGTGGTGATCTTAGTGCCTATGCTAATGGTTCAGAAAGTCTTTTTCCCTGAAAATGGGTTCAAGGCTATTCCCTGCTTTCTCTTCTATCAGATTCGGTATATTTAGTTTTATGTTGAGGTTTCTCATAAATGTGAAGCTGAGTTTTGTGTAGGATCATAAGTATAGGTTCTATTTGCATTCTTCTACATGCAGCCATCAAGTTTGACCAGCACCATTTGTTAAAGATGATGTCTTTTTTCAGTGTGTACTTCTGGCTTTATTTTTAAACTAAAAAATAAGGTGCCCATTGGGTGGATTTATGTTTGGGTCTTCAATTTGATTTCCTTGAACAACATGTGTCAGTTTTTTTCCCAATAATGCTGCTTTTATTACCATAAGTCTGTAAGACAATATGAAGTCAGTGATGGTGAGACTTCCAACAGCTTTTATTATTCAGGATTCTTTCAGATATGTTGTTGTTGTTGTTGTTGTTGTTGTTGTTGCTGTGTATATCCATAAGAAGCTGAAAATTGTCCTTTCAAGGACTGAAAAGAATTGTGTTGCAATTTTGATTACATTACATGAGGGATTATATTGAACGTGTTGATTACTTTTGATAGGATAGCCATTTTTACTATATTAATCCTATTACTATATGAGCTTGGGAGATCTTTCCATCTTCTAATATCTTCTTTGATTTCTTTCTTCAATGACTTACAATTTGTGTTATATAACTTCTTCATTTGCTTCATTAGAGTTACTCCCAAGATATTTTACATTTTTGAGGCTATTGAAAAAGAAATTGCCTCCCTAATTCTTTCTCAGTTTGTCCTTTATGTATAGCAAAGCTACTGATTTTTGTGAGTTAATATTGTATCCAGCTACTTTACTAAAAGTGTTTAATAGCTGTAGGTGTTTCCCAGTGAAAAGTTTAGGAATGCTTCTGTATACCATCATATCATCTGCAAATAACGGTATGTTGACTTCTTCCTTTCCAATTTGTATCCCTTGATATCCTTCAGTTGCGGTTTTTCTCTAGCTAAGATTTCCAGTACTATATTGAATAGGTATGGAGAGAGTGGAGATTTTGTCTTGTTCCTGGTTTTAGTAGAAATGCTTGAGTTTCTCTCCATTTAATTTAATGTTGACTGTAAGTTTATTGTAAACTATATTTATTATGTTGAGATATGGCCTTGTCTCTTTAATTTTTCCAGGACTTTTATCATGAAGGGGTGTTGGATTTTGTCAAAGGCTTTTTCTGCATCAAATGAATAAGATGATTATGTGGTATTTGTCTTTCAATTTGTTTATGTGGTGGATTACATTTGTTGATTTACTTATGTTGAACCATTCATATATCTCATGATAAAGCCTAGTTGGTCAGGGTGGATGATTTTTTTTGATATGTTCTTGTATTCAGTTTACAACTTTTTAAAAAATTTATTTTATACTCTAGATTTTATTCCCCTCCTGGTCCACCCTCCAACTGTTCCACATCTCATACCTCTTCCCCTCCCCAGTCTCTATGAGGATGACCCCAGCCCCCACCCCCACCCTGCCAGACCTCTAAACTCTCTGGGACCTCCAGTTTCTCGAGGGTTAGGTGCACCTACTCTGATGAAACCCAGACGCAGAATCCCCTGCTGTATATGTGTTGTGGGCCTCATATCAGCTAGTGTATGCTGCCTGGTTGGTGGTCCATTGTCTGAGAGATTTGGGGGATCCAGGTTAATTTTAATTGAGACTGCTGGTCCTCCTACAGGGTCACCCTTCTCAGCTTCTTCCAGCATTTCCATAGTTCAACCACAGGGATCAGCAGCTTCTGTCCATAAGTTAGGTGCAAATATCTGCATCTGACTCTTTCAACTCCTTATTGAGTCTTTCAAAAGGCAGTCATGATAGATTCATTTTTTGTGAGTGCTCCATAGCTTCCATAATAGTGTCATGTCTTGGTGCCTCTCCTTGAGCTAGTCCTGTGGGGCAGTGGTCTGTTCAGGCAACCTAGGCTTAGTCGATTAATTGGCCTTGAGCCCCGGAGCCTCAGTGTGCAGGGGGTGGAAGGAGCTTGGCTATAACTCCCGAATCTTTAGCTCCTGCTTCAGTCACAACCCCTCACAGCTGCCCCCTCAGGAGATGTGTGCTCTATCAGGCAGACAATGCCCCAAGCTCCCAGCATTCTAGCTGGACCCTACCCCCAGTCATCTGACCACAACCAGGCATGCTTACGCCCCATACAATATAAGGGGTGGTTTGCCCCCTCCTGCCTCTCTTGCTTTTTGTCTCTCTTACTTGCTCGTAGCCTCTTCCTTTCCTCTTGCTCTTTGTCCCTCTCTTGTTTCTTTTCTTCCTCTCTTGTTCTTCCTCTCTCCCTCTTCCTCCTCTCTCTTGCTCTTTGTCTCCTCTCTTCTCTTGCTCTTTGTTCTCTTCTCTTGCCTTCTTGCTCTCTTGCTTTCTTTCTCTCTCTCTCCTCTCTCTCTCCTCCTCTTCTCTTCTCCTTCCTCTCCTTTCCTTCTCTCTACTTGACCAGCCTATTTTTTCTTTCCTATAATAAAATATCTCATTTATACATTGCTTCCTTTTTGACAAATGCATGCCCTGCCACAAGCCTTAGCTGCAGAGAGACACGGGCTGTAGCAGCAAGCCCCCCAGGCCCTTCTCAGGATCCCATTTTGGGCCTGTCAGTAGACCTTCTTTTCCTCAGGCTCCTCTCCATTTCCATCCCTGAAGTTCTTTTAGCCAGGAACAATTATGGGTTAGAGTTTTGACTGTGGGATGGCAACTGCATCCCTCACTTGTTGCCTGTCTTTCTGCTGGGGGGTGGGTTCTGCAAGTTCCCTTTCTCCAATGTAGGGCATTTCATCTAAGGTCTCTCTCTTTGAGTCCTGAGAGTCAGGTCTCTGGTACATTCTGGAGCGTCCCCCCAACCTCCTACCTCCCGAGGTTGCATGTTTCCATTCTTTCTGCTGACCCTCAGGAATTTCAGTCTTTTTCTTCCACCCATGACTCATTGCAATGAACATTTGCGAGTAGAGCTGTTTGGTCAAAAGTGTATAATGTGTGACAAACTGTGAGACACTGCTGCTTCAATGGTAAGATGGATTTTGTTTGTTTTGTTTTTTTTTTTTTTTTTAAGAGGGAAGTTACAAGAATGGAGGATAGAGGGCATGAATGAACAGGGAGATGAATAGGATTGGGGTACATGATGTAAAATTCATACACACACACACACACACACACACACACACTGTAATAGTATTACAATGTTTTTGTTGTAATTTTTTTTCTTTGAGGTGTCGGTAGGGACCTTCCTTATCTGTTCTGACTAGTTTTCATTTGAAATTCTAGGCACTGATGTCCTGGTCTTGTCTTTGTTGGGTGGGTGTTTTGTTCCTTGGTTTCTGTTGCTCTCTTTGGTTATACAGAGTGTGTGGTAGCTGTGTGTTTCCTGGTAGGATATTCTTGTGGGGTCCTACTAGGTGTAGCCACTGGGCATTTTTGGTAAAATGTGTTTTTACATATGATAGCTGACATTTAGAGATTGGGATAGGCTGGGAGGCAAAGGGTAGTCCAGAGGAGGGAGGAAAGCAAGATGTTCCACCAGAATCTGCTTAGTCTTCTAGGAATGGGAAGGGAGAGTTAGGAGAGGCCACAAAAAGTAGCCTGCTACAAAGCTGGTCGTGAGATTGTGGGAATTAGATTTGGAAAAGAGGAGATCCACAGATAATCTACCTCCTTCCCTGGCCAGAGTCAAAAGTTATGTTTCATTTCATTTCATTTAATCATGTTTTTTGTGTGTTTGGGAGCTGGGCTCAACTTGGCTTTCAATCCTCCTAGGCAAGCACTCTCCCACTGAGCTGTATCCCCCCAACCCTGATTTAATTAGATTATATCTCAGTGCTATCTGTAGATAAGGGCTGCATAATGTGGTCTGAAAACAGCATGGCTCCAGAACTCATGAAGATTGAGCAGAGCAGCTGGAATAGAAAAAAGGACTGCAGTAGAGCAGAGTCTGGGTGCCCCAGTGGCAAACAATGTTGTTTTAGCTTTCACATTCAATATATTAAGCTTGGCTTCAGGATGGGCCAAGAAAGACTGACACGTAGGGTGGTGTGTGTGTGTGTGCCTGTGTGTGCATCTGTGTGTGTGTACTTTTGTGAGTGTGTATAAGCCTATATGTGTTTATTCATAGTAAGTTTAACATAATTAACTTATGAAAAATACCTTGTAGATACCTGGCACACAGTAAGAGCTCAAAAATCTTGAGTTACTTTTTATTCTTAGATGGTTTTCCTAAAAACCTTGGAAGATTGGGGATTTCAAACTTCGTGCACGTGGGCATATTAAAGCAGTGGTACAACATTTTCCCCGTTCATCCTATCCTCCCATGCCAAAATAATGTCCTCAAGCAACAATGTGTTCCTGGCTATACCTGTACACTTTCGCTGTTCACATCTTCTGATTAGTTCTTTCAATCTGAGATTTACCAGATGGATTAAATTTCCTACTATAGTCTATCATTTTACTGCAACTTCATAAGTTACTTAATGCTATGTGTTAATATGATCACTCTATAGTTTTATTTTCACTGAGCTAAATTTTAATAATAATAATAATAATAATAATAATAATAATAACTTAGCTATTTGGTTCATGATAATGTTCTTAATTTCTAGCAAGAGATGGTCTGTTTTGCTTGACTTTTTTCAAGATCTGTTTTTCATTTTCCTTCTCTTTCTCTCTCCCATACAACCTTTCTCACTCACCATAAAGCAGGCTGGCCTGTCATTTGTGATCCTTCTGCTTCAGCCTTCAGAACTGGATTATAGGTTTTCAGAAGCATGCCTAGCTGTTTTCCAGTACTCCTCTAGGTATTGCTTGCACATTGTGAACCAGGAGACAGTAGCTCACCAACCATTTCCACTGTGAAGTCTTCAGAGCTACAGATTTGTACATCAAAGGCAGTTCAGTGGTACAGTACTTAACTAACAAGTGTAAAGTACTTACCTAGCATGGTTTAGATGTCCACACTGTGGAAGGGACAGTGGAGAGGAATACTGTAATAATGACAAATAAGTAGTAATAATTAAATGAGAGTAGTCATTTTTGGAATAAGCACTTTGCATAAAAATACTGTATACCTACTTATGATCCAGACTTCAATTAACTTCCAGGATAATTTTAAAATAAAACTTTAGGTTATAAATCTTAACTGTTATTTATTTAACATTCACCACACTAAAGCAGAAGCAATATGTATGCTGCAATAAGAAGCTATGATTTTGAGGGTGGGTTGGTGGTAAAATAAATTGGAGGGAGGTACTAAAGGAAAGAAAAGGAAGGTAAAAAGTGATTTCTTTAAAACCTAACAGTACATGACATGGTCGAATACTGCTGTATGTACATTACATTGGATCAGATTTGAAAGTGGAACATCTCAGTGTTCAGTTGTTAAGGGTATAGAAATGGAAAGTCATATATAATCTTGATAGTGTTAATAGCATTCTATGAACCAATTTTGCATTATCTTACAAAGTTAGTATTGATATATCACAGATTTTTACCAATTTTACTCCTTAGCATTATCTAAAGAATAGTTGTGTTTTTGGTGAGGGTGAATGGGTGATGGGGGAAGGCTATAGTTCTTCTATAAACTGCACAGGTGGTAGAGTTTATCAGATAAACAGAAAAGTAGCCATTACAAGGATTATATTAGGTTTACTTATAATGCAAATAATTGCAATTTATTCAAATTATCACTTTCCATTAACAGGTGGATTTATTTATTTATTTTTTTAAAGAAGGTACAAGTGAGTGACTTCACTGTCAGTCTAAAATAAAATGATTTGGTGAAACCTGAGAGCCATCATGTTCATTAAGTTGAAATATTTTATTAAAATTTTAGTATTTGATATTTTAAAAAGATTGAGACTTTACACCAAATGCATTGTGCATTAAAATATGATTCTATATTTAAAATAATAATTTATTACAGTTGTATTTTCTAGTTAGTGCATATATTCTAGAACACTTTATTAACATTCTCTAATTTGAATTTCAATTATGTATATTTGTATTTCATATTTGTTTGTTATATAATGTTACTGAACTGTTAAATGCAAAATAATAAAATGTTATTTGTTTAATTGCTATTCTATAAAAGGAAATATGTAAAAAAGTGATTTCTTATATTTTAATGAAAATGTATACAAATTAAAATTAAAAAGAAATTCAAGAACATAGTGCTTGCCTAGGGGCAGAAGAGCCAGTCTCACAGTGACACTGAGGATGATGTCACTTCAGTGGGAACTAAAGGTACATAAGGAAGGAGGGGAGCCTGACATGCATTCTTTTTGGTACTGATAATAAAGAAGTGGGAAGAGGATGAAGAATCCTTCAAAAGAGTATTACATTCTCCCTTACTACAAGTTATTTCATGAAAAAATAAACAAAATTCAAACAAACAAACAAAGAAACAAACAACCCCCCCCCAAAGTAAAAAATGAAACAAATGAACAAACAAAAACCCAAAACAGTAACAAAACCCCTCCTAAAACTATTCTTTATACCAGAAGAGGGCAGTCTTAATATAGAGCTATTAGAAGCCAGTAAAAACCTTATTCCTTGTAAGTAAAAATGATCACGATTAAGTTGATGCTGCTATACAAGTCTACTATAGGAAGAAAACACAGACTCTAAAATCAAAATATTCTGGCAAATGAAATTCTCCTTAATTTGAAATTGTCTTTAGTAAAAATGTAAAACTTGAGGGCTCTAGATATAGCTCAGTGATGGGGCACTTGCCTAGCATTTATAGCACACTAAGAAGGGGAAAATGAAAATAAAATTTAAAATTATGGAATACAGGAAAGCAAATATTCTAAGAAGGAAATTTTTATCCACTGATGTCTACATTGAGAGGCACAAAAAGATAGAACATAATCTGTCATTGAATCTCAAAAAGCTAGGAAAGCAGTAACAAACCAATCCAAAAATTAATGTAAAAAGGAAGACATCATAAAAATTACAACAAAAATAAATAAGAGACCAAAGATATAACTGCTTAGTTGATTTGGGCTGAGGTCTTGATTGCATTTGTTTTCTCTGCTAGTTCAAGAATTAAAAGGCAGGGACAGGTGTAGCAGCAGGAAAAGTCTCAAACACTCCAGACATAATGAACAGATGAAGAAGTGTGAAGAAGGAGTGGAGGGCACATGTGCCAGACACACAGGAAAGAAGGCCTGCTGCAAAGCAGAGGGGTCACTTGGAAAGCCAAAAAATCCAAGTCCTTTTTTTAAAAAGCCTCTCAAGAGCCTTCTTTCCTTATTTAGAGTTGCTCAGTCTGAATAGAGCCAGGCTGGGAGGTTGGTACTCACTGTTGTGTAGCATGCCCTGAGCAGGCCTTGAACTTGTTGAGCCTGGTTGGAGACAAAAGCCAGCAATGCCTTGGTTATAAATTGTTCTTATGAACCTGCTTTATAGACCAATATCTGATGACAGAGGAAACTGACAGATTCCTGAGCACATATAGCCTTACTGAGATTTAATCAAAAGAAGGGAGAGAAAAAAAGGGAACCTCAGTGGACTTATAGTAAAACTCAATCAGTAACAATTTTTGTTATTGTTGTTAAATAATTTTTTTAAAACCCTTGATGTAAAGCCGGGCGTGGTGGCACACGCCTTTAATCCCAGCACTTGGGAGGCAGAGGCAAGCGGATTTCTGAGTTCGAGACCAGCCTTGTCAACAGAGTGAGCTCCAGGACAACCAGGGATACACAGAGAAACCCTGTCTTGAAAAACCAAGAAAACAAACAAAACAAAACAAAAAACTCTTGATGTAAACCTGTGCATCGCCTACCAGAAGATTTTTGACAATGACTTTAAGGATATATTTTTTTAAAAAAAAAAAACAAAACAAAACATTTTTTTTTTGAAGATAGGCTTCTGTAACTGTGCTGAGAAAGTTAAACCAACCTTTACCAGTAAGCAGGGTTATTATCAGAAAGACAAAAGTTAGCACTGATGTGGAGAAATCAGAACACTTCATATGGATAATGTGAACACACATTAGTACTTCACGTAGACAAAATGAATGTAGATTAGTACTCCGCGTGTAGATAAATGACATGAGAAGGGGCTCCAATGGTCAATCAGAAACTGTAAGCAAAAGAGGAGAGAGAGAGAGAGAGAGAGAGAGAGAGAGAGAGAG
>JADRCD010218683.1:3506-37475 GCA_019843815.1 Montemys delectorum
TGTGTGTGTGTGTGTGTGTGTGTGTGTGTGTGTGTGTGTGTGGAGTGTAAGGGTGGCTAAAAATATATATATGCATATGGAGAACACAGGTAGACAAAGGCTACCTTCCTTTATTGTTTTCACTTTGTCTTTTGAGACAGGATCTCTCTCTGTACATGGAGAAAACTGGAATGATGGACAAGTTAGCTCTAAGAATCTGCTTGCATCTAAGTCCTAGCTCTGGAGTTAAAGACATACACTCTCATACCCAGATACTAGCGATCTAACTCAGGTTGTCATGCTTGTGTGGCAAGGACTTTACCTTTTATTAATGACTTTGCCTCCAACATCTCCTGGGTTTGAGGAAGAACAAAAGAGCAGGAAGTTCTTAGCACAGGAAAAGAAAGGGCCTTCACCACAGCCCAGGCCAGACCTCTCAGCTATTGAGAAGCCAGAATTCAGCACCATCAAAATTTACTGTTTAGGTGGCCAATGAGAGAGACAATATTTGTTTTATATCAAAATGCTTTCAATGTGAAAATATCAATAAGGCAGACTTACAGACTTTTCTACTTGCATTTCTGTTCCTGTGATTAAATACTCTAAAAACAAAATGAAGTAGAAGAGAAAGGGATCTGTTTCAGTTAATTATACCAGATAAGGGCCCAGCATTATGGGAAAGTCAAAGCAGGAATTTAAAATGTCATAATCACGGTCAAAAGCAGAGGAAACAAACTCATAAAATCTTGCTGGCTTATATTTAGCTAGCCTTCTCCACTCTTATGAACCTCAAGACTGAAATGATGCTGACCACAAAGGACAAGAAAACCTGTTCTTGTCATCGAAATTCTCTTCCCACATGAATTGAGGCTATGTCAAGTTGACAGTTAAAAGCTTGAACAAATATTACTTTGGGGACAATCTCACTCCTTTTTCTAATTAGTGAGTTCTTAGAGCTCAACTTGTTTCTATAACCCAGCACTGGGATTGCAAGGGTATGCAGCTCTAACACATTTTTCATAGGGTTTCCCAAGACAGAACTTAGGTCTACATGCTTGCATAGCAAGCCCTTCACAGACAAAGGTACCTTGTCAGTGTCCAACGGATAGATGACTTATGAACCAAGCTCCTTGCCTAGTGAACCATCTATTCCAGCTTCCTACAGACAGTCTCTCAACTCTGGTCTAAGGGTGGCTGGACCTTAGTATCAAATGCAAGCACACTGAGCTTGCTCTCCTTCCCGGGCCAAAGCAACTACAGAATTGATCCCAGGGACATAGCCATTGATCACTGGGAGTTGCTATACATGCCCCCATGCCTATCTCATAGTTTTGAAATAACTGAAAGACAGATTTTTTCGTGTAGCACTCACCAGATGCCATTCCTGAGTGATTCCTGCCTAGATAACTGCCTGAGGAGTGAGCTTCTACCTAAAAACCATGCCCCCTGCTCCTGGTGGATAAGACATTCCAACATGCTGTACTATCACAGGTTTCTGTTTCTTTTTTCAGTCAAAGCATCTAGCTTCTACCAGCAAATACTCTTTGTTTGTTTGGAGATGCTGCAGCAGAAGGAGCAACAAATCTTTTTGGCCTTCTTCCAAGAAAAAAAAAATAGCAAACACACACACACACACACACACACACATAATGGCAAAAAAGAATGATTGTTCTGGTAAACAGCTTGGCCATTTGTACAAAAGATATTATAGCTGTCAATCATTGATGATCCATGTTACAATCCATAGTGACAGAAGTCATAAGAATTATGGAAATGTATGGAAACATTGCAAGGTACTTCACAAAGTTAGTATTCAGTCCTTATATTTTATTCCCAATACCCTAGAATGGGGATCTTCAGGCTGGGGAGAATGCTCAGAAAGTAAGAGCTCTTGTTATGCAAGTGTAAAGACCAGAGTTGGGATACACAGCTCCTTTATAAACAACCATGTGTAGTTGTATACTTATAATCTCAGTGTTCGGGGAAGAGAGAAGAGACACAAAGATCATTGGCCCTTGCTGGCCACCACCATAGCCATAAAACATGGAGTTCAAAGCTCAGTGACATCCTTTCTGAAGAGGATAAGGCAGAGAGTGACAAAGGACAACACTAGACATTCTCCTCTGGTCTTTGCTTGAGCATGCATGAGCATTTGCACCCACCCACACACACACATATACACCTGTGCATACAGGTGTAAACATACATGAAATAAATGAATAAGTAAGTAATTGAAAAACTGTATATAATAAGAGATGCGTACATACACATGATGGGAACCTTGTGGTTAAGAGGTCATATAGCTAAGGTCAGAGAAAACATCCCTAGGTCTACCTAGGTTTATTAATATGATTGTAGCTAAGTACACAATGAGCTTCAGCACTGATGATCTCCTTCCTGGTTTAGAGACACTCACAGATCTGAGGACAGTTGTGAGGTTAGTTTGCAGTTTAGGCAGGATGAAATCAGATGTTTCTAATGCTGCAGTGACAGAGAACCTTGTAAAAGTTTTAGTCATGCAAAAAAAAAATATCCATACAATGTTTCTTGAGCCCTGTACAGAGGAGGGATGATATAGATGTCTCATTTAGTTGTGTATATTCTAGTTATTCATTTTCTGAACCCTGACCAGCAACCAGTATCATATAAGTTACTATACACTAAAAAAGCAATGCTCTTCTGATGAAGCACACCAATCCATGCCTATGAAGAGGAGGAATTCAAAAGGAAGTTAAAGAGAATGTTCATTTGCCAACATAACAATAGTGGGTTCTCCCTTAGTGATTATGATCTCTCTGGCCAAGTATTATGAGCCAAGTAACTTGAGTTTTCTTCCATGGTATGAACCATATATACAATAAAAAAATCAGTTCATTAACCCCATACTAATCATATCATTATAAAAGGGGGAGAGCAGATGGTAATGTCTAGGGGTTATTCTCCGTAACTCACAGCAACAATGGCTGCTGGTATTAAACCTATACCTGATTGAGTAAAAGTCCAGTACAGAAGGCAGGGGGCTGAGGTGCATTGGCTGTAGAAGGCTATTAATGTAGGCAAAGCCAGTGGTTTCTTTGTTTGTTTGCGCAGTTGCTTACTTGTTTTTCAGGAAACTTAACTGCAAGGTTGTCCTTGCTCCAGTGCATGGTCCCACACTCATGCACATAATGGCAGCACTAATTGGACTTTGTGAGAAATGAGATAAAGTCAGGAGGAAGACATGGCAGACGTGGGCCTGAATGGAGTTGGAGGGGAAGTCAAGTACGGATAAAATTAAAGTCATCATTCAAACATGTAGTTCTCCAAGAATGTATAAACAAAGAAGATTATTACTCAACATCTCGGATAGTTGATTACAATTCCAAGCCAACGTTAGAATGTGGTATGCTAAGGAGTCTCTCACTACCATGTTACTGGTGGAAAAAAATTTTTAGTTGTACGAAATAGGAAACTCAGTTGGTCATGTGGCTCCAACCTACATACTTTGTGAGAGGTAGAATATAGCTGTAAGGGTGTAATTTCAGAATCAAACAGTAGCCTTCCCCTTTTCATAGATACCAAAAGATACCTATTTTGATGTGGACTGTGAATCCATAACCAGAAGGCAATGCCAATGCCAGGGTAACACTTCTGAGAGGTCCGTCCCATGATAGACAGACAGACAAGAAGGCACCATCATGGGATGGGCTCCGGCAGGGGTCTTGAGGAAGGGTATCAGAGCCCACGTGGTACAGTATGTTCATATAAATTTAAGGACAGAGTTTGGAGTTCACTGCATAAGTCTGCTGCATTGAGGTCGCTTTTCCTAGGCAGGAGTCAGAGAAGGGGGTGGAGAACAAAATGTATGAGTTTGATATAAATTCACTTCCCAGGTGAGCTCTCTGGCATTGGCATTGTTTGTTAGCTAAACACTTCTCAGAAGTAAGAGTCTCCTTAACATACTATATTCTAATGCTGGTTTGGAATTTTAATCAACTCAGCAACGTTGCCCTCTTGTCTGTCTGTCCATGACAGAACTATCTCTTCTAATAAACTCCTTACTCCCCTAGTAATTTATTTCAGTGTCATTTTGAAGTCATCCCACCTATAACCCAACAAAAATGATAGATGCTTGTCCCCAGTAAAATCCAACATGAGGCAACAACTAATGGGCTGTATAGCCTCTCCAGACTTTGGACCCATATGTACACTCAGCTGCAAACACTTTAGTCAGTGTCAAGGCCATCCCTGGGGTCACACAGAAATTGGTCTTACTTTAGTTTGAACTGTTTAGGTTTTCACTGTGAGATAATGTATAGTTATATTAGATGAAGGACATGTGCCCTTAGTAAGACAGCCCACACACTACTGCGGATGGACGCATCTAGATCAGGAGACAAAAATAGTCCAGAAGCCCCACACTCCTGTTCATTCCCTTATTGTTGCTAACATTCTGGGTCAACTAACCCTTTGCTTTAAAATAGCAGAGACGGAGTTAGCAAGATTTAAAGTTTGCAACAAATCGGATCTTGGGAAATGTGACACTTTTACTGATATTTCCTTTTAACGCTGGAAAATTAATCAACTTACACTGTTGCAAATATCAGACATATTTTAATTGCTTAATTGGACTACATGAGAGAATCTAGATTTAATAAAACAAAGAGGCAATGTAGAATAAAGTTGAGGGTCGCCCTCATGCTTACAACACATAGAGAACACAACCACCTAAATGGAAATGAGATTTTTTTTTATATGATATTTTCTTTATTTACATTTCAAATGTTATCCCCTTTCCTGGTTTCTCCCCGGTAGAAACTCCCTATCCCATTCCCCTTCCCTGGGCTTCTATGAGGCTGTTCCCCCAACAACCCACCCTCTCCCAACTGCCCGCACTGGCATTCCCCTACACTGCGACATAGAGCCTTCACAAGACCAATTTCCTCTCCTCCCATTGATGCCTAACAAAGTCATCCCATGCTACATATGCACCTGGAGCCATAGGTCCCTCCATGTGTGTGTACTCTTTGATTGGTGGTTTAGTCCCTGGGAGCTGTGGGGGGTCTGTTTGGTTGATATTGTGGTTCTTCCTATGGGGTTGCAAACCCCTTCAGCTCCTTCAGTCCTTTCTCTAACTCCCCCATTGGGTACCCTATGCTCAGTCCAATGGTTGGCTGCAAGCATCCACCTCTGCATTTGTCAGGATCTGGCAGAGCTTCTCAGGAGACAGCCATATCAGCCTCCTGTCAGCAAGCACTTCCCATCATCCACAATAGCGTTCAGGTTCGGCAACTGTATATGGGATGAATCTCCAGGTGGAACAATCTCTGGTTGGCCTTTCCTTCAGTCTCTACTCCACACTTTGTCTCCATATTCCTCCCATTTTATTTCCCCTTCTAAGAAGGATCAAAGTATCTACACTTTAGTCCTCCTTTTTCTTGAGCTTCATGTAGTCTGTGAATTGTATCTTGAGTATTCAGAGCTTTGGGACTGATATCTACTTATCAGTGAGTGCATACCATGTGTGTTGTTTTGTGACTGGGTTACCTCCCACAGGATGATATTTTCTAGTTCTATTCATTTGCCTAAGAATTTCATGAAGTCATTGATTTTAATAGCTGAGTAGTATTCCATTGTGAAGATGTACCACATTTTCTGTATCCATTCCTCTGTTGAGGAACATCTGGGTTGTTTCCAGTTTCTGGCTATTATAATTAAGGTTGCTATGAACATAGTGGAGCATGTGTCCTTATTACATCTTGGAACATCTTTTGGGTATGAAATCAGGAGTGGTACAGCTGGGTCCTCAGGTAGTACTATGTACAGTTTTCTGAGGAACTGCCAGACTGATTTCCAGAATTGTTGTACCAGCTTGCGATCCCACCAACAATGGAGGAGTGTTCCTCTTTCTCAACATCCTCGCCAGCATCTGCTGTCACCTGAGTCTTTTATCCTAGCCATTCTGACTGGTGTGAGGTGGAATCTCAGGGTTGTTTTGATTTGCATTTCCCTGATGACTAAGGATGTTGAACATTTCTTTAGGTGCTTCTCAGCCTCGATATTCCTCAGTTGAGAATTCTTTGTTTAGCTCTGTAACCTGCTTCTTTAAACTTTTTCTGCTTAAAATTTTCACATAATATATTTGTATTATATTCTTTCTCTTCTTTCAACTTTTTCTAGATCCTCTCCACCTATGTATTTTTCCTAATTCATTTATTCAGTCATTCATTATTTCTCTTTCATAAAGAAATAAACAAAAATAAAAATAAAACCAGACAAATTGAAAAAAGAAAACAAAAAGACAAAACCCTCTAAACTAAATAAATTAAAAAGCATATAGCACAGACACATACACCCACACACATACTCACACTCATACTCACACACAGCACAACATGGAATAAGTTTTGTTTGGCTAAACTATACCGAGCATGGAATCCGCCTGAATGTGGTTGATATACCCAGTGACACTACATTGAAGACAATTAATTTTCTCTTTCCCAGAGTGCTTCAATTGTAAATAGCTTCCTAGTTAAGGCAGAGACTTGATGTCTCTTTCCTTTCTCGGTGCTAAGGCTTTGTCTGCTTTGAACCTGCACAGGCATTCCATGTGTTATCACAGTCTCTGTGGGAAAAGTATTGAGGGTAGCATTATCCTCGAGCAACCTGCAGAGTACCTTCCAGTGCAGTGAATGCTAGTCATGGTGATGATTCCAAGCGCCATGAATGCTAGTCATGGTGATGATTCCAACTGGGCACTAGGGGGAGCTCTCAGCTTTCTATGACACAAGTAAATATGGATATGTGTGTCTCAAAACAGTTTCCTTGGAATCACCCACCACCTTCTGGTAATGACAATCTTTCTGCCTTCCATGGAAACTGGTTTTAAGACCAAGGAATAAGACTTCTGCCAGCACCTAAGGGTGATTGGACAGAACATTCTCAGCAGAGGATTCCTGGAGTCCACAAACCAGATGATGCTGGGATTTTACTCATGTAACATCCAGAAACCCAAGTAAATTCTGCTTAGATGCAACATTAGTTAACTTCTTCTTTGAAGAGGCAAAATATCTGACTCAAACAACTAAAGAATGATTTATTTATTTTGATTCACAGCTTAATAGGACATCTGTCATAATAGGGGATTCAATGCAAAGAGGCTCATGTCTCTGTGGTCAGCCAGAAAGAGGAGAGAGGTGGATGCTTGTGCTCAGTTTAGAATCTTCTTTATATAGAAAGCACATGAGTGATGCCCCCACGTTTTGGATGCATCTGTTCAAATAATCTAGTCTAGAAAGTTTCTCACATACATGGCCAAAGGTATGTTTCCATCAAGTTGCCAATCAAGACTGAACACTTGTTGTGTGGCACTTTTTAGTCTGGTGTAACAATATTCCTTCTTAGAATCACACCAGTATCCATTGCTATGACAGAAGGACAATCCTGCAGGCAACTAGGTCCATAACAATGTTAATAGCGATATTGACACTTCCTAGAAGATGGAGGACTAGAGAGTTAAGAAACTCTCACCTACGATTTCACATCTTGCTCACTTGCCCTCACCCATCTGTTGAGTGATGCTGAGAGGCGCTAGAGTATATGCAAATAGGAGGTGGAATTAAAAGCAAGACTTCATGGTGTAATTTCTTTGAGGTTTCCATGTAAGGTGGATCGACTTCGTGGTGATACAGTGACTTGGTTGGGGTACTTTAGGATGATACAAGTGTTTAGGGGTCATTCATGCTTCTGCTCTGTAAGCAAGCCTTAAAAAGTCATTTATCTATCAAGATAGACTTTTGTGTAATTGTACTTTGGTTTGTTGGTGCCATCTGGAATGAAAATGTGTTTGTATCTTCCCAGAAAAAAATGTAATGTTAACACCACCAAGTTATCAACTGTGTGATATCATAACAGATACCTGACAGATGGTTTCACATCCTTTTTAAATAATGTATTCTTCAGAGTGACAACTTTGCCAAACATAGACCATGCAAATCACAGATTCTGGTTATACAACCTTAACTTTCTGGAGTCTCCCTACCCTTGTGTGCCCTTAGTTTATTGTTCATACCAAAAATTATAAAAACAGTGGAAGAAAATGAGAGTGGGCACTTTACAAACTGAGAAAATGAAAGGATATTAGGGTGGGGCTTCAAATATTTAGGGATGGTGTTTTGAGGATGTATTTTTCATATACGCACCTAAAGCACTCGGAGCATTTTTAGCCAGGATGTACTCTAGCTTTAAGTCAAATTCTTACAACACAGGCACTTAGCAGGAAAATATGTCAGATACAACACACCTGTAGGCATGAGGAGAAAGCTGGCCTACTCAGGGGAAATAAGTTTCCAATAGCCTGTTTCTGTTCCTTTTCACTCTGTCCTTGATTTATTGGGTTTGTTCCACTCTGCTAGGACAAAAGCTTCAGCTTTCAGCATGAAATGATATTTCAGACTCCACTAAATATAACTATAAGACAAGGGCAGCCAACAAAATTAAACTTTGAACACAGAGAAGGGCTATTATTTAAAGCTGGGGAGAGATTATGGGAGGATTATGACTTTATCAAAAATATTTCAGCTATGAAATGAACACTGCGTTTTTCAGCACTCTTGGCAGTATATGCTAATGTATCTCCCACCTTGCAAGGACTTAGACTCTCATTGCCAATTTATTGAGAAGCCTGACAAATATCAGTGGCCTGTGTTAAAGGGCATCCAGGCTGGCTTAGCTCCGTAGCTAGGAGAGCTGGGAGCCAGGAACCCAGCTGTTCCTGTGAGTTTTATTGCTCTGTTTTCATTTCAGTGATCTATTTGAATGCCCAATTTGATGTCCTTCGCCTTTTCAGAGCTCATCCCTGAAGCAGAGAAGGAAACACACACCCAAAACTGATTTATTACCCTAAGAAGGCACGATATTTCCTTTCTCTCTTTTCCTATAATGTAGTAAATTTCATGTACTTTAAATTGCCTCAATCTTTAAATTTTTTTTTTGTATCTTTCTCTTCGTATTTGAATGTGTGTGTGTGTGCACTGGTGCATACAGATCACAGTAGACATACAAAAGTCAGAGGACATTCTCGTTTCTGGGTCCTTGCATTCTATTATTCTTTGAGATAGAATCTCTCCTCCTGCGGTTCATTTATTTGGTGAGCATGTCTGTGAGCTTCCAGGGATTCTTCTGTGTTCAGTGCCTATCTCATCACAGTTACACTGGGATTAGAGACCCATGCTCCTGCTAGTATAAATGGTTTTATGCGGGTTCAGAGAATCTGAACTCAGGACTTCATGATTACACAGCCAGCACTTTACCAACTATCCATCACTCTAGGCCCGAATCTTTTACAGCATATCCCCTATTGAATCTTTAATGTGCATTTAGAGGATACACATTTATCAAAAACTAACAGCAATGGAATGACAGTCATCCATTTTCATTAGCCTGTGTAAACTTTAGAAGATTTTCTCTAATTTAAATTGATCCACACCTTGAGGTAAGGTTGTGATGCAGTTGAATTCCTCTCCCTCCATCTTAGGTGTGCTTTAGTGCACTATAAGATGAGAGATGATAGTGAGCACTGACAAAGATGGAGCACTAGCACATGCTTGTAAGAAGGCTCTTTCATTTGAAATTATCCTGATGTTAGTCGAGGCTATTAATACATTTCACAAGGAAAGTTGCTATTGCTGCATCCTGTTTCTCCCACACAGACTCTGAGCTCTCCGAGCTGCTAAGTCCATGGTAGTGAGTTCTATAATTTGTGTCTTTAGAGGGAGGGAAGCTAACAGGGACTGTCCATTTGAATAATGGACAGCTTAAGCAAGTGCTTCAGGAGGGCTCTCGGTGGGAGGAGGAGGAATAGTTCTCATTCAAATGAGACTTACACAAGATGATGTGTTCTTGCAAGGAATGGAGGAAGGAAGGAAAGAAAGCTTCAAACAAAAACAGTGATATATGCAAAGAGCCCAAGGGAAACAGAATAAATAGACTGCCTTCAGTGACACAACTGTAGAAATGACTGAATGCAGGTACAGGCCCCAATTGTGCACATGCAAGCTAAGAAGAGAGAACGCATAGGAAAAAAAGAATTTGTCAAGGGGAAGGGGATTTTGAGATTGAATCAGAAACATTGGAGAGCTGTAGGAATTCAACATATTTGAATTTTTAAAAACCCACGTCCTCAGAATTTGCAACGTACACACATACAGATTGGAAAATTCACTAAACATTGTGATGCTAATTTGATTCTAAGATTAGCATAGATGACCTAAAACAAAGATGACTGAAGGAGGAGTTGGTAGAGAGCTGGGGCTATGGCTCGGTCCATCAGTAAGGTATTTTCAGCTAGCTCTCAGAACTTAAGTCCAATCCCCAGAACCTGTGTAGAAGTACAGTGCTAATCACAACACTGACATGGCAGAGACAGGCAGATCTCTCAGGCTAGCTAGTCAACCCACTAACCAAGCCAGCAAATTTCAGAACACCAAAAAAAAAAAAAAAAAAAAAAAAAAAAATCAGTGTGGATAGCTCCTTAAGAAAAGTGTCTGAGCTTGTCTTCTGGCTTTCACATGCATGTATATGTACTCTTAAATGCATGTCTGTACACACATACACACACACACACACACACACACACACACACATACACACAGAGAGACAGAGAGACAGAGACAGAGAGACAGAGAGAGAGATTGAGAGATTAAGAGAGATCTAATTTGTTGGGAATTTCCCAATTAGCCTACCCAGCTAATGAGAGCCACAGGAATCTGTCTGTCACAATTTCGTTAGTGAGAGTATTTGCCCAGCTTTTTTTTTTTTTTTGACAGTTGTTAGTTACAAGTAGTTTACCCAAAGAGCTACCTTCACCCCTTTCTATATGTCATTAATGAAGTACATGTCAACATGTTGCTTATAGCAATATTGGAGAATTCCTGTACCCTAATGTTTTACCTATGTGCTATTCTATCATACAAAATATATTCCATTTCTGTTGGGTGTTCTCTTGTACTTCTTTCCCTTATGGGACAGAGCTGCCATTTCTGATGAATATTACTAAAACTGAATTCTCCTGTGAGCAGGAAAAGTAGAGGTCTCAAAAGCAAACTCTGGGACATTTCATATTCCAGCAGCTCAGGTCAAGGGTCTGACCTCTTTGGAGACCAGAGCTAGTATTTTCTAACTAATCTAAATTCAGTTGTCTTCAAAATAATGTAACATGATGTTTGCTATTTTAAGATACTAACGCTGGGTAAACGTCTAGCTTGGAAATCATTTTGACTTAGAATTGTGAAGATAGTTCTTCTACAATCCCCTAAACACCCATGTTTCTGTTGAGAAGTTTTTGACTCCTGATAATCTGTCTTAGATTTAGTCTCTGAATTGTGTCTGGATGAGTTATAGTTCTACTTGCTGAACTGCATAAAAAATAAACATCATTATTTTTTACCTTTTCCATTTCATAAAGTATTTTCAATTACATGTTTATTACTACCTTCTTCTACATCTGATCTTTCTTCATGAAAATTCTTTTAGCTGTTGCACATCCTGTTTTGAACTTATAAATGTTCTTGCTCCTGTATCGGCTGCTCATCTACCCCCCTCACCTCCACTCATCCCGGTTCAGTCCTCCTCTGGGCAATTTATTTCAGATTCTATCTTCCAACTTCATAGATTTAAAAATCTCTTCTATCAAACTGCCAAAAATTCTTTCTCATTATTTCTGATTTTCTTTTTAAAGAATGATAATTTTATCTCATGGATTTATGTATTCCCCACCCATCACTATAAATATGTTGCATATGTTATATGTACATGTTAATATGGATATTGTACATGTTTGTGTATATATGTACACATGTACTTGCACTACATGAAAGACAGAAACCATATCTTCCTCCATTTCTACTCATCTTATCTTTTTTCTTAAAGACAGTAAATCTCTCTTTAATGTGGTATTCATCAAAGGGTAAAACCAGTTTATCAATAACTTCCAGAAATCCTCCTGTCTCTCATCCCCAGCACTGTGATTGCACTCATATGCTAATGGCTAGGATAGAACTTTGGTCCTTCTGCTTGTGCAGCGAGCACTTTTCCTGAGACATTTCTCTAGTCTCTCTGAAGACATTATATTTTTGTTGAGTTTCAGCAACCCATTTTATTCCTATGTTGGTGAATACCTTCCATCATCCATCTGATTATTGTATTTATTATATTGGGAGGTTTATAGAGACAGAGATTTTTAAGTTTTTGTTGTCCAGATGATTGAGATGCTGTAAAACAGATGGAAATTCCAAAATGTAGGCTGAGCATATTAGCAAATAGGCTCCATTGGCTGGTCATCACATGAGAAACAAATTTTGAGTGAGGATATTTCTAAAGACCGAGACATCATGTAGAGTTTTCATAGAGCTGTTCACTCTTCTGAGGGAAAATGTTCTCTTTTTCTCTATTAGGCAAGTCAAGTCAGTAAAATGAGTCTGTGATCCCAGATCTCAGCATGCAACATGAACTTTATGTCCGTGTAGTGCTGCATCTACAGGGAGCCTTCATCTAACCTACTGTTCAGTTTTTATATGCCAAAGGGTAGGTAGAAGTTAAAAGTGCAAGTGAACCTGCTGCCTATCTTCTTGCACTAACTTCCTGTCTGTCTTACTTGGACTCAGATTCAACATCTCCCTACATTAATACAATCTGATTTCTCCTATGCCATGTTCAAACCCAGGCTCTAGGGTGAGAAGAACAGCCTCATAACAAGCAGTTGTAGTGAGTTAGGCAAGCCTCCGACCTGCTTAGATTAAGCTATATGCAGCCCTTAGCCCACTGCACTTAGCAACTTGGCTTCCACTTACACAGAGCTGAATGTACAACTCTTATGAAGCAATGGAGTTCCCTGAAAGCCTTCGGTCATAGCCCTTGTGAAGCCAAACACATTTGGAAGCATATCCCAGAGATAAGGCCAGTTCATTTATGCAGACTATGCAGAATTTGAATACATGCACAGCAAGGCAATGTAATTTTAGGGGAAATCCCTTATTTACTATTTTATAACTAAGCATGATGGATGTCCATGTAATTAAAATTAGATGCATTGTATGAAAGGATATGTACAATGAACAGAGGCTTATATAATTCAAGCCTATCAATAAAAGTAGGAGACAACTCATGTGCAATCCCTAGGAAACAATTCTACTATCTCCTTCCCTCTTCTCCTTTTCCTCTTCCTTTCCATCCTCCTCCTTCTCCTCCTAGTTATCGTTATCATTAATCATCATCATCATCATCATCATCATCGTCATTGTCATCCTCATCCTCATCCTCATCCTCAATCTATAAAAAGAAGCCCCAGACAGTATTCAGGGGCTCTTAAAAAGATCTCATTCAATCTCACTGTTCTATTTTCTAGAAT
This sequence comes from Montemys delectorum, assembly GCA_019843815.1. Lineage (NCBI taxonomy): Eukaryota > Metazoa > Chordata > Mammalia > Rodentia > Muridae > Montemys > Montemys delectorum. The sequence goes on from JADRCD010218683.1 coordinate 16,870, forward strand.
CTGGTTTTTAATTTTACCTTGTTTTTAATTAAATTCCTTGCTACTTTGTTGTTTTTGTTCATGACTTCAAATATTTGAATATGATGCCAAGAATCTCTACATACCAGTTCCCAGCACAGAGCACCAGTAACAGTGGGGTGAATTCACATGAGCTCACTTTGAACACAGCCTGGAAGGGAGGCCACACTCTTCTTCTATCTTTTCTCCAGTCTTACAAACTCCAAGAGTGTGCTGACATTTCTTGTCCATCTTAAGTTTTCTTTTGTTATCTTTGTCTTTTTGAATTTTAGTATTTTCAATTTATTCTAAAATATTTTTATGTTGTTTTGGCAGTATGAAAAGGGAGAATTGATAAATTTGCTCTGTTATCCATATTTAAACAGGGCCCTGTATATGTATATGTGGTTTTTCTGAACAACAACAACAACAGTATGGCCAAACCTAATTATTAACTTTAAAATCATTTGTTCTTAGAAGATTCACCCATGTTTTATTCTAGGCTAACATCTCAGCATGACCAGCACTGTTTAACTATGCCAGGTTCTCTCACAGCCAAGGGCTGTATCTACACTTTACTACATGTGTGCTTTATTTTTGGCTCACTTATTTCAGTATTGGGCAATCTTTTTGTCTTTGTCTTTTTATTACCTTCTTGTGTAAGAAGCCTTGAAACACTCAGCCTAAACCTAGAACATCACAAACAATATCACCTGGGACAGGGTTGGGTAAAGGCAGCAAACACACTGATCTCCACAAAGGAACTCCATGACTCCTCAAACAAACCTGGGGGGTGGGGGTGGGGGGAGGATGGCCTTTCAAAAGTCCTAAGTACACCACATACAGAGAAGGAAGAGCACAGAACACAGACATCTACACACTGAAGCACTGAAGAGTCAATGAAATTAATGACAATTCAAGGTATACTCGCTCCATAAAAGAAAAGAACATGCACGGAAGAAGGTATAAGGTAGGCCCTTTCCCATCTCAAGATGTGTTTATAGGTCAAGTGCAGCAAGGAGAACAACAGTACACCTTTTATCTGAGAAAGGCTTTCTTTACACAGAACAGATGATATTTTCTTAATCCTCAAACCTCTAATAAAAGGTCTAGTCCAAATGATAAATATGCAATCCCCAATCTCTCCATGGCAGAGTTTAAAGAAAAGATCAGTATGCAGCCAGCTCTTTAGTACATTCTGTAATAACCTTGTATTATATTTATCCCACATCTTTCATCTGAGTTCCCCAAAGCCTTATAACTAGGATCTCATTAATCTCTCAAACTTTCTGTGAGACACTTGGCCAGCACAATTACCCCAAATCTATAGGTGAAAAAATGAGTGTCCCCAAAAGCCATGCCCCTTTCCAACAACTGAAAATCACAAGGGAAGATAATAATTAGAGGTTCACCCTACACTGGTAAGTAAGCTGCCTTGTCTGGAAACAAGCAATTGCTCAGTTTTAAGGACATATCTATCCTGAGAGTTGTTTAAACTGAGAAAGTACAGAGAGAAGACTCCAAGGCTTTAGATGGAAAGTACAGACACAGAATAGCTAATCAACAGAGCCAGTACCTCCACCTCTGCAAATGAGCCAGAGGCAGCCAAAGGAAACTTCTCTGAGAGAACAGAACTCTAGAGAATTCTCCGAGAAACAACAACACTCAGTTCAACCTCTGCCGTGAATGCCCAAGTTCATTCACAAGCCTTCGTTCATTCCCACCAAAGGATGGAGGCATACCTTCTTCCCAAAATGACTCCTCTGCAATGTTGTGACATTATTATCCCCCTAGAGCAACATGGGGGAGGTGTTGCTCTTTAAATGACTGTACATGCACCTTCAGATTGTCCCTCTTTTAGCCAAAGACCTTCAGAGAACCTTATAAGAAATTTTCCAAAATGGCAGTCGTCCTGAATCTCCTTAGAAGATCCTGTGCAGGTAAGTTTACTCGTTCTAGCACTAAATTCTTATCCTGAACACATTTATTCTGTCAGTTGCTTGAAGGTATGATTATGACCTAGGACTAGTGGCTATAAGGAGAGTGTCTTCCTTGTGAATAGAAGGCAAACCTCAAAACCTTTGTTTTCTTTGGGGAAAACACTGATGGGAGAATTACTTGCTACAATGTCAAACCTTCTTCTTTTTGAAAAATCGTTCCTGTAAAGAGGCACACCTCCTGGAATCTCTTTACACTTTATCATGGACCATCTTTAACACCCTCTAAAGCCAACACTTGCCCATATTTGTATCTGAGTTAACATCTTTATGACTGATGAATGATACCTTGTATATTAACTTAAGCGGTAATGACTTCCCACCAACCAAATGTATGAGAGTCTTTTAGTATATCTGTCTTAACTAATAATTCCCAAGTCTATTTGAGAAGTGCCTTAATTCATGATTTCTTTCTTCTGGGACCATAAAAACTTCCTTAAACTGTTACCACAAGGGAACATAAAATTTGAGGTACTCCAAATCTATGTTCTCTGAGCAATCTGTGTTCTGTAGCCTTGGTCACTTATAGTTGTTTCCAGAATGAAATACCTTTTATTCCCTTGGAGGTGAGAGTTGTCTTTTGTGATACTTCACTATTTTCACTCTTTTCTTTCTTCCTTTCCTTTCCTTTCCTTTTCTTTCTTTCTTTCTTTCTTTCTTTCTTTCTTTCTTTCTTTCTTTCTTTTTAACTTTGGGGAAAGTAATAGCTATTTTTCTTTTTTTTTAATTGGATATTTTCTGTATTTAGATTTCAAATGTTATCCCCTTTCCTGATTTCCCCGCCCCCAAAAACCACCTATCCCATCCCCTCCCCCTGCTTCTATGAGGGTGCTCCTCTACCCATCCAACCACTCCTGCCTCCCAGCTCTCAATTCCCCTACACTGGGGAATCTATCCAGCCTTCATAGGACCAAGGACCTCTCTTCCCATTGATACCTGTCTGACAAGGCCATCTTCTGCTAAATATACAGCTAGAGCTATGAGTACTCCTTGGTTGGTGGCTTAGTCCCTGGGAGTTTCTGGGGGGTCTGGGTGGCTGATATTGTTGTTCTTCCTATGGGGTTGCAAACTCATTCAGCTCCTTCAGTCATTTCTCTAACTCCTCCATTGGGGACACTATGCTCAGGCCAATGGTCTTTCCTTCAGTCTCTGCTCTACACTTTGTCTCCATATTTGCTCCTGTGAGTATTTTGTTCCCCTTTCTATGAAAGATTGAAGCAGCCACACTTTGGCCTTCCTTCTTCTTGAGCTTCATGTGGTCTGTGAATTGTATCTTTGATATTCAGAGCTTTTGGGCTAATATCCACTTATCAATGAGTGCATACCACCATGTGTGTGCTTTTGTGATTGGGTTACCTCACTCAGGATGGTATTTTCTAGTTCTATCCATTTGCCTAAGGATTTCATGAAGTCATTGTTTTTAATACCTGAGTAGTAATCCATTGTGTAAATATACCACATTTTCTGTATCCATTCCTCTGTTGAGGGACATCTGGGTTCTTTCCACCTTCTGGCTATTACAAATAAGATTGCTATGAACATAGTGGAGCATGTGTCCTTGTTATATGCTGGAGAATCTTTTGGGTATATCCTCAGGAGTAGTATATCTGGGTCTTCAGATATTACTATGTCCAGTTTTCTGAGGGACTGCCAGACTGATTTCTAGAGTTGTTGTACCAGCTTGTAATCTCACCAACAATGGAAGAGTGTTCCTATTTCTCCACATCCTTTCCAGCATCTGCTGTCACCTGAGTGTTTTATCTTAGCCATTCTGGCTGGTATGAGGTGGAATCTCAGGGTTGTTTTGATTTGCATTTCCCTGATGACTAAGGATGTTGAACATGTCTTTAGGTGCTTCTTGGCCATTTGATATTCCTCAACGGAAAATTCTTTGTTTAGCTCTGCACTCCATTTATACGTCTAAGTTCTTGAGTTCTTTGTATATATTGGATATCAGCCTTCTATTGGATGTAAGATTGGTAAAGATCTTTTCCCAACCTGTGGGTTGCTGTTTTGACCTATTAACAGTGTCCTTTTCCTTACAGAAGCTTTGTAATTTTATGAGGTGCCATTTGTTGATTCTTGATCTTAGAGCATAAGCCATTGGTGTTCTGTTCAGGAAAATTTCCCCTGTGCCCATGTGTTCAAGGCAATTCGTCATTTTCTCCTCTCTAAGTTTCAGTGTATCTGGTTTTATTTGGAGGGACACGTCAGCCTTTTATTTTATCTTTTTACTGCCTCATCTGACCTTAAGAGGCTAACCTTAACACTGGTTATAAAATCTTCTCCAGTATGCTATAGGGACTTCCTACACTTGATAGTTATGTGACCTGCTCTCTCCCTAGAGGCAGAATACGTATTTCAACCAGAACACACTCTGTGAGCTAACCTATTTGGCTCAATGGTGACATTATTAAGATGAATCCAACACAGGTCTTTATTTCATGGTTTTTCTGCAAGTCAATAATTCTATATTTGTTTTTCTATTACATATATATAGATACAGTACAATATCTACTACATTTTAGGTGTTCTCAGTAAAATGTGTAATTTGAAGCTTGTTATTCAGTGTGGCTACATTTGGAGACCATAATTTATATCAACTATTAACACTAGGAATAAAAGCTTCCTGTGTGTGAAGAAATACCATTACATCCTTCCAGAGAGCTGATGTAACTGGGCTGGCCAATCATCTGTCAGTAGGACCACCCCTCACAAAGGCTGGTTCCCATTAAGCCGAGCCAAAAAGAGGGAAAGGATAACTATTCTTTTAATGAGATAATGTATCTTTTTCCCCCCAGAATTCCTTAGTGCAGCTCCATCATTATCATGTGGTCCTGTTAGACCTGCCCTCCATTCTGTGAATTGTAACTCTCCTTTCTTATCTCCTGTCCTTTCCTTCAGATGCTAGCCAGGGCTCACTTGTGCATTTCTAACATGCTGAGATCCCTTCCTTTTTTTTTTTTTTTTTATTTTTTTTAACCATGTCGTCAGTCTCCTCACCTAAATCAAACAGCAAGGTTCTTTCCGCCTTTCTGGGCCTCTGTCCTCTAGGCAGTTGCAGAGATTTAGTTCACCTGCTTTGGACTTTAGTTTAGACTCTACGTTATCCTTGAGGTTATTTTTGAGCCCATTCTTGACTACCTTAACGAGACTAAAAGTCTCAAAGCCAATTTCCCCAGTAACAAAGTGATGTTGTAAAAGACATTTCCTCATCTTTCAGGATTAGCATCATTCAAAGAAAAGAAACAAGAGGATTCAAAAATTTCCTTCTTTCTCAGTTCTCTCTCTCTCTCTCTCCCTCTCTCTCTCTCTCTCTCTCTCTCTCTTCCCTGCTCTTTCACTCTTTTCTCCCTCTCATTGTTTCTCTCCCTTTAATGAAAACGTATAAGCATAAGAAGGAAAGGTGCTCAACATAACAGGAGAACCTCACCAGACAACAGCTCTGTCTGCTGCACTTGATTTTGCACTACTAGTCCTCAAATGCTGTAAGGAAATGAGTTACCCCTTTAAGTTACTCAAGGAGTCACATTTTGCCAGCATCCTCAAAGACTACTCATTGTTTGTGGAGTTAATTATATCTGATATTTCATTAGCTTCACTTCTATATAAGCCTTTGATTAATGTTTATTGTGCAGGGACTTAGAGGACAAATGAAGATCTACTACTCTCTGTATTTTGGGTTTCTTTGATGATGGTTTGTGCAGGCAGGTAGCTCCACACTCATCATGCCTGAAACACATAGAGTGTTTATACCATGTTTAATGGTATCTGCTGACTTGGCTTAAAGTGTATGACCTGGTCATAATAAGACTTTTTTTTTAAGTCCTTCCTATATGCTCTCGCTTCTCTAGTTACTATCCTTTTTCTCCCTACATTTCTTTGTTTCATAAAGCATTAGGAAAAAAACATTCTTAAATATTCTTACATTCATCCTTGTGTGTAGATAAATCTGTTCTCCCTGTGAAATAGTAGCCACCTAATGTGACAATACTCAGGCTTATCATTTATCTTCTTTTAGTAGTTTCCTGCTTATGAAATGCTCACCCTCTAGGCTCTGGATAGTTTCCATTTCCTCTCTTAATTATACTTTAATATGCAATGTCATAATTATCTGCCTTTATATTCATATACTGATAAAACAATGATAAGCTAATAATTTATATTATTACTGCTATCAATTAGATGATGAAATGATTTGAAAATTACTATCTATGAGGTATATACATATACATCATTTTGTTTTGTCTTTACTCAATTGTTAAATGGTTAAAATAACATACCATATACTGAGTAAACCTTAACATAACTATGAAACTTTTTCTTTCCTTTCCTTTCCTTTCCTTTTCTTTTCTTTTCTTGCCTTTCTTTTCTTTTACTTTTTCCTTTCCTTTCCTTTCCTTTCCTTTCCTTTCCTTTCTTTTCCTTTCCTTTCCTTTTCATATGCTTCCAGCAAGTAGAAATCCAAGATGGAACTCTTTAGTCTTTCCTCCTGGAGAGGAATGTTACTTTTGATTGTTGAAGCTGACTTCCCAACTTTTTCCTTACATGTCAAGGGGAAAGAGGAGATAAAGTCCTCCAATGTATTCTTTAGAATCAGGGATTGAAAGTCCATGACCTCACTTGACATATTACTTTCTTATTACAAATTTAAGAGACATCAGGACTTCAATACCTAAGCTAGGAAGTAGGGGCAAAATTCTGTTCATAATATATATTTAGATTCTTAAAAGCAAACCAAAAAATTAAAGTGTTCATTGCAACAACCATGAGGATGGATGGATGGAGGGATGGAGGGAGGGAGGGAGGGAGAGAGAGAGAGAGAGAGAGAGAGAGAGAGAGAGAGAGAGAGAGAATATAAGCATCTTATTTTAACCCTATATATTTTTTCCCCTGCTTAGATCCACCACTTAGCACTACCCTTCCAAAAGCAAAAACAAACAACAACAACAAAAACATTCTGGGACATTTTTATCCAGCTCTGTGCTTCAGAATTCCTTCTGCCCAGAAGAACTCAGGCATATATTACTGGCTCAGAAGTGACTAGAGGCACCAGTGACCTCTGAAGGGCTTCCTTGAGAAAACACAACAATAGTGAGGACATCCTACTGTCAATTTGACCCTGTCTGGCAGCTGTTAGGTTTTGAACTTTGAATATATTTCCTGTCTTGGTCTTTTCTTACTTCTATTTATTTTGAGCAAGTATATACAAAATTCAAAGTATCTCAGGTCATAATAATTCCTTTTGATATGTGGGCAGTCAAAAATTTAGACTGTGAACCTTATAAATGTATGCACTCCAAAAAAAAATTGATAAAAGAGAACTGCTAAGGCAAAGGCACATGAATCACTCAGTGCCAGAGGCAGCTGAACAACCACAAAGGAAGGTGACCTGGAAGCATCATTTGGATGTTTTATTGAATGAATTTCAGCATAGATTGATGGCCTTCTTTGTACATCTTCTAACTTCACTTGTTCATTTCAACCAGCAAGGAACCAAGAAGACCAATTAAAATATTTGGATGGGGGTACTTATATAGAAAATGTCATCATTAACATTGATTGTCAACTTGACAGTATCTAAAATAACCACAGAGATAAGCCTCGGGACAAATCTATGAGGGTTTATCAGATAAGGTTAATTGAAGTTAGAAAACCTACCCTAAATGTGGGCAGCACCATCCCATGGCCTGGGGACCTGGACCGGATAAAAAGGAGGAATTGAGCTGAGCAGCAACATCCATCTCTCTGCTTTCTGGCTACCTACAGCTCCTTCCTGCATTCTTTGCCTTTCATGATGGACTATACCCTCAAACTACGACCTTTTCTTTGTACATTGCTTTGATTGCTCAGTAGTTCATCAGAGCAAAGAAAGAAGAAAGCCATTCACTAGGATACACAATCGTACATTTTATAACATGCAGTGAAAATAACAAGATAAAATAAGGAGAATGCACTTAAAATATTCTGTTAAAATTTCATCTGCCAAGAGAATACTGATTTCTCTCTTGTGATTAAAATGTCACTCTTTGGGGAACATTTTGTGACTTTCTCTTCCAGTGTGAATGGGTCAACTTTGTTCACCTCTCCTACTAGCCATGTCTTTCCTGGCAGATAGTCTAACTGTATTCAATCTATATGAAGTATATGTCTATGAGAACTTTGTAATAATATGCATTTCTGACTGAAGATACATTTTTTAATGGTAGGGCAAAATCCTGCTCATCTTTCTGATATATTAAATAATTCCTCACACTTAGAAAGGGTTTCAGGAACATTTGTCAAATGGACTTTTTGAAGAAAAATAAACGGGTATTATGAAGAAGGCAGAATTGTTATTCCATAAAATAACCTGTTGTGTTGATACCTTAGTTAATAGAATGCTTACTTTGCAAGTGTAAGGACATGAGTTTGATGCCAAGTGTGTTGGCATGTACGTATAATCTCAGCATCCAGGAGGTAAAGATAGGCAGAATCTTGGAGCTTACCAGACAGACAGACAATGCTAATTGATGAGCTCCTAGACAATGAGAGAGACTCTCTCAAAATATTGGATGGCATTCCTGAAGATAACACCACTGGTTATTTTTCAGCCTCCAAGTGCATGCACACACACATGCTGGCATGCTCCTCCCCTGTGCGGCACTCACAAGCATACAGACGTAAACTGAGATGTAGAGATCAGGGTACCTTTAGAGCACCCCCCTCTCTGGACACGCTGCTTTCCTTTAAAGCCTCCTTCTTCTAACTGCCAAGTTACTGAATAGTTGTCTGTGGCTCAAAATTCTAGGCCTGCATTTCTTAAGGGCTTCTCCACCTCATAATCATTCCTCATCCTCTTGTATGCCCATGTATATGAGAGAGAGAGAGAGAGAGAGAGAGAGAGAGAGAGAGAGAGAGAGAGAGAAAGAGAGAGAAAGAGAGAGAGAGAGAGAGAGAGAGAGAGAGAGAGAGAGAGAGAGAGAGAAAGCAAGGTAGCTTACATCTCAGAAATAAGAACAGAACAGTTTCCTCTATTTATTACCAGGCCCTATTCTGACTTGAAGTGACAGCAACAGCATAGGCTGAGCAAATCCAAGTTTAGAACTGAAGATTTCAGTACCAACAAGAAGGGCAAGGAATGGTGAACCTCAGTCCTGCCAACCTGAGCTACTGCCAGGCCAATGCTCAGGCTTAACTCACAGGCATCTTCTCACCTCTGGCCTAACTAACTACATAAAATAAATTTACAAGATGAGAACTTGGCTGAGTGTTTACAATTTTTATCCTTCTAATCCTACACCCTGGCTTCTTACCCTAAAGTATTAGAAGTGGAGTTTGCATCCTCCCAGGAGAGCAAATAGGACACCTTTCAAGCTGGCCATCACTTTATCACTACCAAATTCCTGAAGTTAGCTTAAAATCAGAACAAGTTTAGAAGCTTTCTAATCCAAACTGTTGATTCTACCAGAGATGTTTGTGAGTGGTTCTTGATTACAAAAAAGATCTCCAAGTAAACATCTTCATTAATTAATCTTTCATTCTGCTTCTCATTACTTCAACTTGTAAGGATTCCCTAACCTCCAAAAGAGGAGCTGGCTATTTTCTTTTTTTGAGACAGGGTCTCTTCTAGCCCAGTCTGGACTTAAACTTGCTACAAATCTGACATTGCATTGAATGTTGGCCTCTTGCCTCCACTCCTATGTAGGTGTTACTGCTCTGGGCTCAAAAGCACACCTTCACTGTAGAGTACCCAGAATCCATTAAAATGTTCCTAGTTCCTGATCACTGTTAATCAGGCCTATGGGTTAATGCTGTAGAATATAGTAGGACCACACTGAAGATATAAATTCTTAATTCCTCCAGGAACACTTCAAGTTCTGCAAAGAAAGTTTTTATATGCATTCATGGGAGACTTTACAAGGAAGGAATAAAGAATCACACAATAAGACAGAAGAGGAAGCTCATCTCTTGCCAGCTGTTATTTTCTCTCTCACCTACTTTTAGGACTATTATCATTTTCTCAGCAAAAAGCCACTTAATTGTTATCTGAAGACCACTAATGACAAGGAACTTCATGCTACGGAAGACAATCGTTACACAGGTGTAATTACCAAACACTTATGTTTCTTCTTTTTTTCTTAATTTTAATTTTATTTATTTTATATTCTGATGGCAGTTTCCCCTCCTTCTTTCCCTCTCAGTACTTTCTCCTCCCCTCCTATCCCTTCTATCCACTCTATCATTTGTCTTCATTAAACGAGAGGCATTGAGGGATGTCAAATACCATGCAATACATATCCAGTTCTAGTAAGACTCATCTATGGAGGCTGGACAAGGAAACCCTATAGTGAAAAAGGGTCCAAAAGGCAGGCAAGAGTCAGAGACAGCTCCTGCTCCCACTTTTATGATCTAGTTACACAACTGTAACGTATGTGTGGAGGACCTAGTAGGTTAATCCCATACAGGTTCCCTGGTAAGTGGTTCAGTCTCTCGAGGCCCTATGGACTCAAGTTAGTTGATTCTGTGGGGTTTCTGTCAAAGTTTTCTTTCTAGCTAGATTGCTTCAGAAATCTAATCACTCTAACTGTCTCCATTGTTTATTACATATTTTAAGTAGTTTCCGAATTGGTCTTGTTATAACCCGAGTGGGTACCACCACTCTCGAAGAATCAGGAAGGAGACTGCTGCTAAAGCATGAGATTAATTTATTAATTAAATAGGGTCACTCTGTAATCGGGAACAGAGGACCCAGAGGAAACAAAGCTTTGGGTATTTATACCATTTTCAGAACAGGGTTATACAGCTTACAAGGTGGGCTGGTTACACTTTACACTTTACAACATGGGCTAGTTACATTTTATCTTTAGTTTCTGTTGACCTTTCTCCTCCCGGTTAGGATAAGACCCCTGTGACATGAAGGTGGGGTGGGGGAGATCCACTCTCCCAGGGAATGTCTCTTGGAAGCGCACATTCCTTGTTTGCTCTGTAAACTCTTTTAAAAACCCTTTCTTAAGGATAAGTGGACTTTCTTGCTTTCTGATATTTTTATGGGGTATCTCTGTTTTCTATATTACTACAGTCTCTTTTCATGTAGTGTGGAAACAGCAGCAAGTCTTGCTTTTTGTCTCTCAGATTTATCATCCTAGTAACCACTATGAGTGTTAACAAAACAATATAAACAGTCCCTCAGTTGTGTCTTTGAGGGGTAAAGAGATGGCAGAAAGTACCACAGATTTTTAAGTAAAGCACCTGCCAGACTACCAGACCATACACTGCCTGAGGAAACTGTCTGAGGAAATGTGGTAAGAGGACTGGAGAAGAGGGAGGGGAAGAAGATTAGCATCTGAAAAGAACCTGTTAACATAGAAATCCCTTCCCTGCAGGCTACTTTTTAACAAAACACAGCATGTGAAAAATAAATCCAAAGGAAAAGGAATGTAATTATGCAAATGATCTATAAATAGGACAGTGACCCTGTGGGTCTTGGGATTTGAACCTGAGCCCATCCTGGCCCATTAATGGACTATCTTTTTCCTTTTTAATAAGCTGTTTCCAGGACTATCCGTGTGTCTAGGACACAATAGCTGGGACATCTTGGAGAGTGTCTTCTAGGATTGGAGCCAAATCTTTAACAGAAGAGCTTTCTGTTTCAGGAGGTTCTCCTGTGAGCCAGCCTAAAAAGACATGCTGCACACCTGAGGTTTCAAAAGAACCTGAGACCTACACAACCAGCAGTTAGGGTCTTTGGATCTGCTTGTTTCCTAAATTCAGTCCAAGTTTCTAAAATGTAAATATCTATAGGGTCAGGTGGAGGTCTAATGCCTTGAAAGGAAAACACAAGAAAATATGCCAGGGAGGAATTCAAGAATGATTCACTACTAAAGAATTGTTAATTATATAAAAGAATTGTGTGTTTCAAAGGTTAAAAGATTAGTACTTTTTATTTAGCCGTGTAATTAAGAAAACATCCTGGTGTGGTGGTACACATCCATAATACCAGCACTCAGAGGATGAGGCAGTAGACCCAAGGTGAGATTATCACACAAGGAAAAACAGAAACAAGCAAAAAGCTGACTCTCCTACTGGGCTGGGTAGGGGAGATTGAGGCTCCTCTCTGACTTACTGTGATATTATGAACTATGATATCCTCATGCCTCAGTTTCTACAATTGTAAAGACCTGGCAAAATAGGTATATTAATACCAACAGGTAACCAGAGTTACTAGGAGAGATAAGCACAGTATGGGCTCAGTAGACTAATTAGATGCAGTGATTATCCTGATCTGTCTTTTATGTATTCTTAGCAGCCATATTTTCATAGATACCCTATGAGTGGTCTACGTATGTGAAAGCCTACCCTAAAGACATTTCAGGGACAATCCTCTCTCTAGATAACCATCTATATATGGTCCAAATACGTCAGGAGACAGCAATGCATGTTAGAAGGAAGATTACCGGCCTGAGTACTGGGAAACATTCCTGGTAGTTTCATGGACTTGCTTATCTGTTCTATATTTACCCTCTCCAACTTCCCATGCCCAAGGATTCAAAGACAGCCTCATATACTCAAAAGGCTTTACATAGCAAATCTGAAGGTTTGATCTTTGGGCATGTTTTTAGCCAACATCTTTTAAACTAGTAATAAGGAGGCAATGAAATGGCCCATGGGCTGGAAAAATAACTAGTCTTCCTATTTTTCTCCTCTTCTTCTTCTTTCTCTTTATTGTCCTCCTCCCCTTCTTTATCTGTCTACTCTGTTTCCTCTTCTCTTCCCTCTTCCTTTTCTTCCTTCTCTTGATTCTTTCCTTTCTCTCCCTCCTTTCCTGCCTGTCCATACTTTTTGCTTCTTCCCTCTATCTTGGCCTCAGAATAAATAACATCTATAGCACCTTATGGATTATCTATTGTTATTCTTGAGCTTTAGGCTGGTTCTTCCCACACACTGCCCAGTTTTCATTATATCTTTCTGATTAAATAAATAGTTCTTTATATTCAAGTCATACATAGTATGAGGAAAAAATAGCACACATATGCACATGTGCAGGCATGTACACACACACACACACAAATCAGAAAAAGTATACAAAGAAGATATGTAATTTGCACCAAGGTGTAGACAGGGATGTATGCCACCTTCCCTAGGCCTCACTTCTGCTGTGGGATGCCATATTCTACTCTGAGGTTTAACTGTGTGGTTGGGATGAGCTCACCAAAAGTCTAGAATCTTTTCATGGTACTTGAAGATTGCAAGAGGAGTAGAACTATATTCTTGACCACAGGAGAGTATTATATGAGATCATGAGATAGGAATATATGTGTGTTTCTTTGGTTCTTTTGTTCAAACAATTATTACATATTGTAGTGACTATTCCTGGTTGTCAACTTGACTATATCTGATGAACTACAATCCAGAATTGGAGGGCTCACCTGTGGGCCTAATCTGGAGACTGAGAGATACAAGTTTCTGACTTGGATCTTGGCATGGAGATCTTGAGGCATAGTGGCTATGAATCCTAGAAGATTAATACAGGATGAGTTCAAAGGTCATCTGGGATTAAAGGTGTGTGGTGGCACACACCTTTAATCTGGGCCACATCTTTTGCTGGAGACCTATAGAAGGACATTGGAAGAATGAAGACTCCCTTTCTTCTTTGCCTGCTTGCCTTGTGGGACTGAGCAACTGTTAGTTAGATCCTTGGACTTCCATTCATAGCTGCTGCCGACCATTGTTGGGAGTTGGACTACAGACTGTAAGTCATCAATAAATTTCTTTACTAGATAGAGACTACCCTAAGTTCTGTGACCCTAGAGAACCCTGATTGACACAGAGGTATATATGCTGCCTATGAATACAGAGACAAGTCTAAGGACAGCTTCTTTCCAGACACCTCTCTTGGGCTGAGCTGAGCAGGGTGGCTACTGCAGGCAGACATCTCTCAGGGAAGCAGGTGGTAGAACTGTGTTGTTGCCCTGCCTTCCAAGGCAAGCTGGTCATTTGAGACACAGCACTGGCAGAGCAATATGCTGCCTGAGTCGGGAAAGTGGAAGAACAAAAGGGCTTCCTAGGGCATCTTAACAGCTCTCCTTGTGATGACTGAAAAATTAAACAGACTAAAGAGCTCTTGACACAGCTGCCCACTGCTGTGGCTGAAACTTGTGCTCTTCCTGATATTTCTGTGAGTAAATTGACATGGTAAAATGGTTCATACCATCTGACCTAATGGTACCTGGCAGATGTAGGTTTGACTCCTGGTTGAGTCATTCTGTTGTGCTGGAATTAAGAATAATTCTGCAACTTCTCTGAGCTTCAGTTTCTCCATTTAAAAAAATGTTATCGCAAAATGTTGTATTCAATCTCAAAAATAAATGAGAAAATTTGATGAAAGTAATTGCTACTAAGACATAGCTAGAACTAAACCTGCTAGATGTTATATTTTAAGTGAATGCATAAGAGCATACATATATAACATACATACATACATACATACACACACATACATAATACATACATGCATACATACATACATACATACATACATATATACATACATGAAAATAACCTGCAGAGGAAGGGTGAAACATCCTGCTGGGTGTTTCATGGTTTTATTTCTGGGGAGGGAATCAGACAACTATTCTCCCTTTGAAAAACAGCTCTTGGCCTGCTGTTGGGCCTTAGTAAAAACTGAACATTTGACAATAGCATACCAAGTTACTATGAGACCTGAACTACCCATCATGAACTGGGTGCTATCAGACCCTTCAAGTTGTAAATTAGGACATGAACAGCATCAGTCTATTATCAAATGGAAGTGGTATATATATGATCAGGCCAGAGCAGGTCCTGATGGTACAAGCAAATTACATGAGGAAGTTGCTCAAATGCCTATGGTTTCCATTCCTGTTACAATGCCATCTGCTGCCAAGCATACATCTATAGCCTCATAGGGTGTTCTCTATGATTGGCTGACTGAAGAAGAGAAGACTAGGACCTGGTTTACTGATGGATCTTCATGTTATGCAGCCACCAGAAGTGGACAGCTGCCGTATTACAACCCCTTTCCAGGACAACCCTGAAAGATACAGGTGAAGGAAAATCTTCACAGTGGGCAGAACTTTGGGCAACACACATGCTATTACAGTTTGTTTGGAAGAAGATGGCCAGATGTGTGACTGTTCACTAACTCATGGGCTGTAGTCAATGGATTGGCTGGATGGTTAGGGACCTGGAAAGATCACAATTGGAAAATTGGTGAGAAAGACATCTGGGGAAGAAATATGTAGATAGATATCTCCAAATGGGTAAAGGATGTGAAAATATTTGTGTCCCATGTAAATGCTCACCAAAAGGTGACTTCATCTGAAGAGGAATTCAGTAATCAAGTGGACAGGATGACCCATTCTGTGGACAGTCAACCTCTTTCCCAAGTCATCCCTGTCATTGCTCAATGGGCACATGAACAAAGTGGCCATGGTGGCCAAGATGGAGGTTATGCTTGGGTCCAACTACATGGACTTCCACTCACCAAGGTAGACCTGGCTACAACTGCTGCCGAATGCCAGATCTGCCAACAGCAGAAACTGAGCCCCAGATATGGCACCATTCCTTAAGGTGACTGGCCAGCAACCTGGTGGCAGGTTGACTACATTGGACCACTTCCTCCGTGGAAAGGACAAGGTTTTGTTCTTGCTGGAGTAGATATTTATTCTGGTTATGGATTTGCCTTTCCTGCACACAATGCTTCTGCCAAAACCACCATCCATAGACTCACATAATACCTTATCTATCATCATGGTATTCCATGTAATTAGTTACAGAAATGAGGATTATAAACTAATATGAATTCTTCTGTCTTATTTTGTTAAGAATGCTGTTAAGAATACATTTGTCTTTCTTCCAATTTCCTTAACATCAATTTGTATTTAAGTTGAGACACTAAAAGAATGCTCACAAGGGACATTGCCCCAGTGTAAACTTACAAATGCATTTTTGATTGTATGAGGAATAGTTATATCATGTTAGTATATTTATGATCATGTTATTGTTTCATGTGGACATGAGATATTATTTGTGTTAAGTTGATGAGGGATAGATTGTAGTGGCTATTCTTGGTTGTCAATTTCACTATATCTGGAATGAGCTACAATCCAAAATTGAAAGGCTCATCTGCGAGCCTAATCTTAAGGCTGAGGGATTCAAGTTTCTGACTTGGATCTTGGCATGGAGATCTTGAGGCATAGTGGCTATGAATCCTAGAAGATTAAGACAGGATGATCTCTGAGTTCAAGGTCATCCAGGAGTAAAGGTATGGTGGCACATACCTTTAATGTGGGCCACATCTTTTGATGGATACCTATAGAAGGACATTGGAAGAATGAAGGCTCCCTCTCTTCTTTACCTGCTTGCCTTGTGGGACTGAGCAACTGTTAGATCCTTGGACTTCCATTCACAGCTGCTGCTGACCATTGTTGGGAGTTGGACTACAGACTGTAAGTCATCAATAAATTCTTTTAATAGATGGAGACTACCATAAGTCCTGTGACTCTAGAAAACCCTGACTAATACACATATGTTGTGATTCTGATTTCATAGTATACTTGTCTACTATTCAATGAGAAGATTTTTGTCCTTTCATAGTCTGATCAAAAAAAATAATGAGATCATATGTGTTTATTATTATTATTTCTTATATGATATAATTTCTCTTTTTTCTCTAATTGTCATATATCTACTAGGTCTCTCTATTTTCCAAACTGTGCTTGACATCATTATTGAATGCTCAGAATCATGATTTTCATCCTCACAGCCTAGGTGCTACAGATACCTTAAAAACTAAGAAGCAAAATCTTACTTGCAAATTCTATTTGATTGAGGATGCCACAAGCCAAGATGCCAAGATAACAATGAACTACAGCAATTAAAAGGCATTTTATATATGGGAAGCCTTCTGGTGTGTGTACAATGTCCTGTAAGAATGATGAGGTTTATAGCTAATTATAATAATTGCAAAAAGAAGAGAAAGAACAAAATTTCATTGGTGGAACAGTAGTACTCTTTGACTGAGTAAAATACTCCAAGTCTTGTCATTACAAAATTGCAAAAATGACAGTTTGGTGGTCAATCATTTTATATATAAATAATATATTATATTAGTGTATATTTAATGTATTATGTATAATATTTAATATATATAATTAATGACTCGAAGACAAAATTTTGATTCTTAAAAATGGGGCCCTGTGCCACATCATATTTGTGTCAAAGACCTGGATAATGTCCTATTATAAAACCATCCAGTATTTATGCTTTACCAGTCCCCAGTGACAGGCAAGTATTCCCCTGAAATTCAGAACTGCTTATGATCTTTTACATGTAATGGAGTTCAGCATGAAACAAATAATAAATAATTACTGCAATACAATTAAACCAAATTAATGTCAATGTGTTTAGACTTCAGTGGCAAATTGACACTGGCTCAGAATACCAATTATAGCTAATAAAGATGAAGTGGAAGGAAGGTTGAACTGAGGTTGCCCAGCTGTGAGGCTCTGCAGGGTACTGCAGAATATGAGCTGTCCTTCTAGGCACGTCTGGCCTTATGGCTTCATGCCACCAAAACTTACCATTCCTGGAGAGCAGGATAGCAAGAAAATTCTGAGAGGAGAAATTGAGGTAGAGCAAGAGGGTCGGAGCTTGTGCTGTCATGAAACTTAGCATGATGGTTTCCTTGAATGGAGCTGTATCTGTGTAGATAGCTGAAGAGGAAAGGCTTGTGTTCTTGGTCACTGGATACGGTTCTTGAAACATGTATGTTACAGAGGTGCCAGAATCAAAAAGAGCTGAAATCTCTGCAAAAAAGAAATCAAGAGAAAATACTTTCAACCTTTCCAACATTTAGTCGATTATTCTGGGTAGCTGTAATACCTGCTTATTGATGCCTCTGTATCTAGCACTGGGTGAGAGGTGTTAAGAAACTATGCAATCTGCTTCTTGCTGATTTTATAAAGGCTAAACTCATTGTTACTTATACATGCACAGGTGTGAATGTTGATTCAGGTTGATATTGAAGACTAAGGATTGGATGTCCTCCCTTATCATTCTCCATTTTTTTTTTTTTTTTTGAGACACTGGACCTGGAACCCATGGACTGGTTAGATTGGCTCGTCATTAAGCTCAGAATTATTAAGGTCTCACCTCCTCTAGTAACATATCTAGTTTTCTAAGTGGGTGCTGAGGATCTACACTCAGACTCTCATGTTTGTGTGGCAAGAATTTTGCTGACAAAAACTATTCCCAGTCCCTTTGTAGTCATTGCTTGTAACTATAAATATGGCTGAGGAGGCTAACCAGAACCCTCCACCCTGTCTCTGTATCACCATATTATTTAGTGAGACTTGCTTTGCAAAGCACTGAAGAACAGTGTTCTACAGGGTTTGAAATGGTGGAATCTCTGTGTTATCAGAATGTATGAGTTGGGTATTGGGACATGGCTCTGTTGAATGGGTCAATGTCTGCTGCACAATGGCAAGGAAGTGAGTTTGGCTATTCAACATCGACATTAAAAGATAGGTGTGCTTGTGTGCATATTTCATCCCAGATCTAGGAAAGCAGAGACAGAAAGAACCCTGGTGTTCACTGGCTAGTCTAGTGACTAGTGAGTGTTAAAGTTTGAAGAGCAACTGTGCAAGATATCCATTACTGATTCCTGCCCTCCACATACATGTAACATGCACACATGAATACACACACACACACACACACACACACACACACATACACCCCCTCACAGTCACAATCCCATACATATATAAACATACTGCAAAGTACACAAAAAATAAGAATATAATTTAAGCTAAATCCATCTCAGTAGCCTCCATGAATTATGTCTTGTGATTGATAGTATGTCTGTCAACATGTTCAAATATTTGTTCTGCCACCTTTTTCAGGCTTCTCTTGAGCTAACAGTAAGTTTATCTTCTTGTAGACAGGTGTAAAGAAGAATTGCTTTTCTATTGAAGACTTCTTAGATCTGTAAGCACACATCTGCATGGGAAAACTTTGTGGTTAAACTCAAGTTTATGTGGATATGATATGTTTCTCTTCTTCCCAAAGAAAGAGGCAGTGTTCCTAATCCTCCCTCAACATTGTCTTGCTAAGTGTTGGGTCAACCTTAGCTTTCCTTCCCAAGGCTCTCGACATTTTTGTGTGTGTGTGTGTGTGAAATTCTGTTAACAGTTTGTAGTCGTGCCACCCAATTCACATTTTGTGTTTATTATTCATAATAACTACTGGACATAGACTACTAGTGCAATTTTGGGAAATGTTAAAAAGCAACGTTTTACCTTTATCAAGCAAGTAATATCAGTATGTCTTATGTTAAAACTATGAAGCAAACACGTACAGCCATACAGGTGTTAGCTCATCATTTGCTTGACACCAGTGTTTTCCTTATGGGCATGCAACATGCAGTTCAAGCTCCTATTTTCAAGTTAACAAAAGCCTTTGTCATATGCTTGAGTATATGTTTAAAATATACGTTATTCATAATGAATGAAAAGCATATTATACATGGGCATGTCAAATATGATTTTTCCTTCTTTTTATAACAATAAATAAAAAATGAAAAAATATAATTAGATTTGTCAAAAATTGGCATTCTGGTTCTATTCCTGGAGCTAGTTTTAATTATTTCTAATGTTTATATATAATTTCTTTCAATGTAAAGCTGAATTTAACAGTAGGTGTAGGTGCTGCTACTCATCCAATTTTTTGTTTTATAACAAGAGATGAAGGTAATGGACTAGGTTTTGTTTCCCCTCAGATGAATTATTAATAAAATTTGAAGCACATTTAGTGAATTTTACATTTTATTGTTATTTTAGTTTGAAATAATATAACATTTCAAAAAATAGTGCTAGCATTTAGGCAGAATTTATATAATATATGTAATATTCATTGATGACTAAAGCTGATCCCTTCTATAAAACTCCTGCATTTCCCATACCTAATCAAGGAAGTAAGTTTGAGGTTAAGTGCATAACTATTATCTGCACAGTGAGAATGGTAAGTTAATAAGAACCTGAACCCAGACTATTTACACAAAGGTCAAGTGGTAGATGAATTAAATAAGAGAAGAGAGTGTCTAAAATGGGAAATGGTATAATAGTTAAAGTTGGTGCTTACAAACACCATAAGAAGTGCTTATGGGATGAAACAAAGCAAGCCTGTGGCATAAATAAAACTATACCATGGTCTCTACTATATTAAATGTAAGTAATTTTTAAAATCATTATGTGTATTTAAACTAGGTTTAACATTATAGATTTGTACATCATTTAAAATTTGTATATAAATTTATTATCTAGCAATTTTAGGGACAAAAATATTTTTGTGGTAGGACTAGATTTTCAGTGAACAATAGAAGAGTGCTAAAAGCAAAGAGATACATATTCATAAATGGTCCCCCAGGCAAAACAACCATGTCAAAGATGCCAAGGTGGCTTAGACCATACCCCTGGGGCCACACAGCAAAGTGAACAAAGGTACTCTTGAAAGTGCCATGGCATGCTGGCAAAAACACACCCATACACACACACACACACACACACACACACACACACACACACACACACA
>JADRCD010218684.1:0-24391 GCA_019843815.1 Montemys delectorum
CATCCCTTCCCCCTGAGGGACCCGGTATAGTATAGAGTTTATTTAGGGCTTGGGAAGGGGAGTTAAGAGGGAAGCAGAGGCAAAGAAAGGCAGAGAGAAGGAGAGAGTTGAGAAGTAGGGGCTGGCCATGACCACATGGAGAGAGGGGGAAGGGAATGGGGAGAGAGGGGGAGCAAGGGGGCAAGAGGCAAGGTGGAGAGCCGGGAGTAAGAGAGAGAGGAGGGGGCAAGCAGCCCCTTTTATAGGGCCAGGCCTACCTGGCCTTTGCCAGGTAACCATGGGGAGGAGCATACCTGGCTGCTGCCAGGGATCTGTGGGGGTGGAGTTTATACAGAATGCTAATAATAACATCAGTTACAAGAAAACCAAAACAAATGGTGAGCAAGTTTTAGTACACAGGTCATAGTTTTCTGAGTTCAGGTTCACAACGTCTATCTTAATATGATCTCAGTATATTAATTTTCATGTGGGCTGAGCATGATGGTGCACATCTTTAATTCCAATACTCCGGAGACAGAGGCAGGCAGATATGAGGCCAACCTCATCCACATAGTATGTTCCAAGCCAACTAGAACTATGTAATATGACCCTGTCTAAAAAATTAGATAATATATATGTTTTAATAAAGTATATAAATTATGAAGAAAAAAGCCATGCCTAGAACATCATGCATTTCTTTTCTGTAAGTGACATTGTGCTGTGCGCAATGGAGCCATGTGTGTCTTCTGAACACATGACATAAGATGCCTACTCTTGATTACACACAAAGAATACATGATAGCCCCCAGTTTGAAAGGGCTTACAAGCTAATCAGAAACAAAAGACCACGGAGAACAAGTACAGTGATAAAGTAATGTGCCGTTGGCCCCAGGACAGAGACCCCAGGGATGGAACGTGCACTCCAAGTTTGACGAGGGGAGCATATTGCAAGTGAGGAAGGCAGTTCTGAGGAGCTGAAAAACAGGATTTTTTCAAATTTAGCGAGGATGGCAGACTACGTACACTTATCACTAAATCCCTTGTATTGAAAACTTCTGTTTATGTGCCCAGTTCTCCATTGTTCATTCTATAGAAAAGACATTTCTGAAAATAAGGTGAATTACCCATTCCTGTGGTGTATTCTCAGACCAGCTTCCGCTGTGCAAGCACCCGAGGAGGCAAATATATGAACTACCTTTGCGCTCACATTGCCGCGTTTATGCCGTGTCACATTTAGACCATATTCATGGTCCTGGGCTACTCCAGCAAAATATGTTTATTTTAAATATTTCTCTAAATAAATGATTATAAACTATGGAAATTAATATACAGCCATCACAGAAGTAACTAGAAACACTGAAGAAGCAAGTGAGAAATAATACCGCCCCCCATCATCTGATCACCACGAGAGAGCAAAGCTGGCAGATTTCTTCTGTGAGGGTTGTGGGTGGAGACTGATTCTTGCCTGATACATTTCCTGTGTCTCCAGGAGTGGTGGGTGATTGGATAAACTACTTCACTCCGAAGCAGAACAGAGTCTTTGATGAACTATTCACGGAGAAGATGAGAAACAGTGATGTGGGCAGATGCTTGAAGGAGTATGCGCAATCTCAGATGCATGGTGGAGTGTGCGCAATCGCAGATGCCTGAAGGAGTATACACAATCAGACGGGAAATGAAGTGGTTTCCATTCTGTACCTCGAGGCGCCTGGGAAACATGTAAATATGCTTCACTGACGTGGAAAGCCGATAGTTCTTTCTGTGACAAACACGTACTTCAAGAATGTGTCAAAAGCGGCACTCACGAGACACTGTTATCATCGTATTTGGTGACAGCGGAATTATTAATAAAAGGGGGCATAAAATTCTCCAGTCGTTGAATTCTGTATCCATTTTCAGCGAGTTCAGTGAGGCCAGGGCTGGTTCCCATGCAGAAAGAGCTGTTACTGCAAGCCCTCCATGAGCTGCTCAGATGTGGAAAGGAGGGGCGGGATTAAGTCACATAGCTGAGAAAATGTTATCCTCTGCCTGTTTAGACAATCATGGCCTGTATCTTAATGTTTTGATCTCAACATTTCTAAGTGTCTGTGAGAAATACTTTTCAGAATCACAAGAACAACAGACACCATCCTATCAAGTTGGATAGGATTGGTGAACATGGTTGGGCATGCCTGTATTTTCTTAATGCTACTTCAAATTATAAATTTTCTCATTTTCCAATTTTAAAATGGACTTTCCTGTTAAGTTTCTATGCTTCTGATTCTTTATAGTATTTTGAATATTTATGCTCTCTTCCAGACTCCATCCTCACACTAATCCAGTTTTGGCAGCTCTTAAGGTGTATTATCCCATGGCTTCCACTAGGGGGCACTATAAGGAAATCTCAGTGAACTTCAGTGTTCACCCACACTGCTCTCAGTACACTTCACTGTGTAGAATCTCCTAAGGCTTGCGGGGAAGTCAAAACTGTGCTATGACTAGCTCTTAATGCTGAACTCAGAGCAGGAGGTTGATTTTTCTGAGTTCAGCTGAATTCTTTGATTTTTATACCCTAGTGTATTATGAATCTATGTGAATGTTTAGTGACAGATCTGTTGGGGTCTTTTGTACATAGTTGATAATTCGGCAAGTTCAGTTTGTATAAATCTTCTGTACATTGCATTTGCTACAAATAAAGAGCATTCTTTTTGACTTTGTGCAACTCTTACCTTCGAAATAATATTTCTAATGGTTTCTAGTAACCTTAGATACTTCCCTTCTTCAAGTAAATAAAGTTATTGAAGGTCAAAGCAGGGTGATCTTGGTGCAGCTTTCTCACAGGAGCTAGGAGGACCCACGGAAGAGCTGACTTCACATCCCAGTTCATAACAGTAACAAAATTACAGTTATGAAGTAACAACAATAATTTTTTATATCATAGTTTTATTTTTTTTTTGTTCTTATTTATTTATTTATTTATTTTTGAGACAGGGTTTCTCTGTGTAGCCCTGGCTGTCCTGGAACTCACTCTGTAGACCAGGCTGGCCTCGAACTCAGAAATCCACCTGCCTCTGCCTCCTAAGTGCTGGGATTAAAGGCGTGTGCCACCACCACCCGGCAACAAAAATAATTTTATGGGTGGGGGGTCCCCACAATTCGAGGAACTGTCCTAAAGGGTCACAGGGTTTGGCAGGGTGAGAAGCACTGCTCCAGCAGGTTTCCACAGAGATTCTTTTAGAAGGAGACAGATGAGATGCTTCATGTACCAGCATGCTCCACACAGAAAGGAGAAAAGAAGGGATGGAGAAGCAGGCCCTGGCAGAGGCTGAGGGGGGGACAGGGGGCCCAGATGCGAATGACCTGCGTGTGCTAGCAGGTCAATGCGGCTGGCATTCCTTCTAGGCTCCGCCCCACAGTTACCTGGCAACAGCCAGCTGTGCCTGACTCACTAGAAAAGGGGGCTGCTTGCCCGCTCTGCTCTCTCTTCCTCTCTTCCCTTGCTCTTTTACCCCTCCTCTGTCTCTTCTCTCCCCTTTCCCCTCCTCCTCTCTCTCCACGTGTTCATGCCCAGCCTCTACTCTCTCTCTCTCTCTCTCTCTCTCTCTCTCTCTCTCTCTCTCTCTCTGCCTTTCTCTGTCTCTACCACCCCATTCAACTCCCTTCCCCATACCCTAAATAAACTCTATTTCTATACTATATCTGTCTGTCCCTCAGAGGGAAGGGGTGCCTCAGCATGGGCCTGTGGAGGCACCCCTTCCGCCACACCATTCTGGGCCTCTACCAAATATATCCCTGGCTTCTTTTTCTTTTTTTCAAATAAAACACAACAGATGTGCATTGTGCTACTTAGTTTTCTGTCACCTTGACACAGGCTAGAGTCATCTGGGAGGAGGGACTCTCACTGAAGATGTGCCATCATCGGATTGGCTTGTAGGCAAGCCTATGGGGCATTATCCTGATTGCTGATTGAGTAGGAGAGCCCAGCCCACTGTGGGCAGTGCCACCCCTAGGCAGGCAGTCCTGGAGTGTATATGAAAGGTAGCTACAAGCCAGGGGAGCAAGCCAGGAAATATCACACCTCCCTGGCCTCTGCTTCAGTCCCTGCCTTCACGGTCAGACTTGAGTTCCTCCTCCTGCTGCTTCACCTTGATGATGGTATCTAACCCTCTCTGAAGGCCTTCTCAGACACCGCTGACAATCCCACCTTCCTGCCCTCCATTTTCACTTCTTCTATGGATTCTCCAAGGTCACCACTCTTATTTTCCTTCTAATTCTTTGCAGTTCCTGCTTTGCATTATAAGGTAAATATCCATCTCTTGCCCATGCTAGTTAAGAGTCCTATCCTTTCCCATTGTGTGTTCACCAGGCCAAGACCAGCCTAGTAGATATGCAACAACCATGGGGTGTGATCTGAGCTCCCAGGCAAGTTGCAGTTCTTAATTTTCTAGAAAGCTCAGTTCTGATAGCACAAGCCTGTTTTTATATTTGCTGAATATTGCACGTCTGCAGTTAAACCTCATTGTCCGGTCACTCCCATCCTGTTTAAGCTCCAGCACACTGGGCTAGCCATTTCTTCCTAGTTCTACTGTGAGTGTTCAGACAGCCTGCCTCTTGTCTTTCCATGGTGGCTCCTTTTCTCTTCTGCACGATGGCTGTGCTCGGCGGTGAGTGAAGACACCAGGTCTACCCATTCATCTTGCTGGGCCTGTAATCTGACTGCATAGAGAATTTGGCGTGTACTTCTT
Source organism: Montemys delectorum (assembly GCA_019843815.1). Lineage (NCBI taxonomy): Eukaryota > Metazoa > Chordata > Mammalia > Rodentia > Muridae > Montemys > Montemys delectorum. Next base: position 4,704 of record JADRCD010218684.1, read on the forward strand.
GGCTTTTCTCCCGTCTTTGAAGCCACGCTAGTCACGGTACGCTAGGCATGCTTGCTTTTCAGTGTTTATTTGTATATTCTTTAAAGACAAGTTAATTTTTAGTTGATATAGAACTGTAAGGATGTACGTATTAATGGGGAACCAATCAATGTTTCAATGTATGTTTATACTGTTATAATTGGGTGAGGAATTATACATTCTTGGTGGCAAATTTTTACCTTAAAAAACCCCTTCTTCTGGCTTTTGACGTATACAGTACACAATTACTATTTCCGTTATCTAAGATAATCTAATCTGAGTGTAGTGAAATCATTCTCCTTCAAACAGGAAGGCAAGAAGAAAGACAAATGATGTCATAAGAATAGGCAGCTGGACACAGTGCTGCATGCCTATAACCCCAGCATGCAAGAGGCTGAAGCAGGATGGCCAAATTTGAGGCCAGCATGGATTTTTGTATTGAGTTCAAACCAACCTTACCTACAGAGTGAATTCAAAGCCAGCCTGGGCTACAGAGAGTTTCTATATCAAAAAATTGCTGAAAAGTACCATGACATACTCATGATAAGTATTTTTAAAGTTCTTTTGTGTGTATATAGAGTATGTATGCGTATGTATTCAAGGGTGTGTATGTACATGTGTGTTTGTGTAGGCCAGAGATCAATGTTTGGACTTTCTCAATCACTCTTTTCCTTGTTCTTGAGATGAGATTTTCTTACTGAACTTCTGGCTCAGCAATTAAGACTCAGTGGCCAGTGAACCCCGGGGACCAGGGACCCCCCTGTTTCAATCTTCTCCATGGGGTGATTGCACGCACATACCACTGTGTCTGGACTTTTATGGATGTTGAGTATCAGAGTTTGGGCTGTCATGCTTGTGTGGCCAACACTTTCCTAACTAGCCATCTTTCCAGCCTCTTTAACCTTGTCTTTTTCTGGCAATCTCCTCTTGTACTACGTGAAACTATCAAATAGAAAACTTCTTCACACATTTATAAAGTACCAATAAAAATCAACCAACTGCAAGTCAGCATCAAAGGGGAATAATACTGAGTTTAGACAATTTTCACACTGTTGACTTTTACTTTAGTCTCATAAAGGGATTAATGCAGCGGCTCTCTAGGTACAGGTTCAGACCCAGGAGGGCTTTTCTTAGGCAACAGAGTAGGCCATGGAAGTAGCTCCCATGGCTTCTTTGGATGAAAAGCTGCAGGACACAGGAGCCAATGAGCCATCAATCCAGCAAGCCCCACAAGTAGCCAATTAGGAAACTAATTAGGGGCAACAGCGGCAGTATTCCATTTAGATAAAGAGAATCTGGATGATTCCTCTTCCAAAGTAAGAGGGCTGTCATCTCAAAACTATAGCAAACAGATTTGGGCAACTGGGTATCAGCAGGTTTTTAGGTTCTCTCTATCTCCCTCAGTTTCTTTGAAACATACGCAGGAATAGTTTCAAGTTTTCAGTGTTAGTGCCATGCAGCCAGGAGCACTTACTAACCCTTAGCAATCATCTGGTTGGTATCATCATTACCTTTGGGATAAAAGAGGAGACCGGAATCTATCTGTGTCACTGACAGCTGAGGGGACATTCAACCAAGCTGTGGGACAATACCCTCTAATGACTAGACAGGCTTTGGGGAGAAAGGGTATATTCCTGAGTAATTGGCCCAAGTGGGATTTTAATTAAAATAAATGAGGGTGGCCAGCTAAACCTTGCTAGGTAGCATAGGCTGAACTGAAAAGCGAGTTTATTCACCCAAGACAGAAATGTTTCAATCAGGCAATTATGCAGATGGATACTATTAATATTAATATTACTTGTTTCTTTCTTCCTTTGTTCCTAATGAAGGTCAGTTGTATCCTGTTTGCTATGTTCAGCTCCTGAGCTGTGAGCCTTCATTAGGCAGTGAGTTAAAGTGATGTTTTCCCTGAGACTCCAAAGACCTGTGGGAACTCCCTGAGCCTTTCACAGAATGCAAAGAAAACGGAGGCCAGAGGGTGACAAGCCTTGTCACTGTACGCCTCCCGAGGTGCCAATCAAGTGGAGGGTTAATTATGGCTGGGCGTGAACCGCCTGCACCAACCCTGGACAGACAGAGCATGGTGCGCTCACATTAGCTGTTGGCTGGCCTCTCTTCTGTTCCACTCTGAGCAGCTTTGTCTGAACATGGGTTTCTGCTATAACAAATGCGAAATGCACTAATCAAAGAAAGGGAACTTGAATGCTTCATTATTTCCTGTGAGGTGAACAGCCGAGGTTTGGGAAAGCCATTCCCTGTCATTACATTGAGGTGCCTTCCCAGGAACAGACCCCAGAGAGACGGGAGGATGAAGACAGCACCACCGCAGTATGGGAAGCACCGAGCATAGTAGCGTGGTGACATTTCCTCAGCCACATCCTGTCCCAACTTTCCTGTCTTACTCTCTACCTGTCAGAGCGTCATGCTTTCTGCTAAATAGACATGAATGTGCTCGTGATTTGTTTGTTTGAGCAACAGGGTGTCATGAAGCCCAGGGATCATACATCTTGGAAATACTAACGTGGCCAGTCAGCACTGGAAGCCTCACCTCTGGCAGGTCTGGGTCTGTAGGAGAGGGTTGGCAGGAATAGATGTGTGAGGCTGACTGAGAGCCAGAAGGAAGATTGTCATGGGAGAGTGGTGACGAGGAGTGGCATGGGACGGTCTTTGAGTCTGAGTCCTACCCTGTTTTAGCTTCAGGTCCCAATTCCTTCAACTAAAGGGTTCTAGCAACACTGTGCACACAGACCACTGAGTAAGCTTTCCTAATATGCAGACTTTTAGACCTAAGCCCCAGGTCCTACACCTCGCACTCCAGGGGAGGGCTGGCACGCACATTTGCACAATTATTATAGTGAATGGTTGTTTAAGAGCTTTGGCAGGTGGCTGAGGGGCCATCTCCGAGGAAGCCTTACCCAGTCTCCCATCTGCTGCCTTGTTATGTTCTAGAGCTGCCATCTAGTGTTATTGCTGTCTATTGCTCAATTCCCACATATATAAAACAGAGGAAGAAAATACTTCCTTTGTAGAGCTGTGTTAAAAGCTATAGACAGGTTACTTTTATGGTCTGCAGCAATCAGGCAACAGTGCTAGGCAGCCATATGGTCATTGACCGTGTATAAAAGTTAGTGAGTCACCTTGGGTAAATGAAGTCACAAGAGGCTTGTCTATGGGCAACAGCCCCGGCAGAGGCACATGTCCTCCAGGCTGAGAGGTGACATGTGGAACTTAAGGTACCCACCAGCTTGGAACAAGATAGTGACACGACACAGATAGGCTTTCCCCTCTGATCTTTGTCATTTAAATACATTATTGAATATGGAGCAACCAGCTGCGAAGAGAGAGGGCTTATTTAAGACAGGTAGGAAGTAGTGGGGCCCAGCTGGTACTCAGCTCTCTGATGATGCTATCACCAGTAAGGAGGGTGGGGAAGGTGAAAAGTGAACCCTGCTGGAGACTAGGAAGGGGCTCAGCCACTCAGGAGGTAAGGTGGAACCCCATGTGTTCTGCTCTCTGCATATCCTCTGAATTTACTTTGTTTTTATATTTTAAAATGTTATGTGCATCTGTGTCAGTGTATATGTATGTGCACATGTGTGTAGGTGCCTGTGGAGGTCAGAAGAGGGTGTTAGATCTCCTGGAGCTGGACTTACAGTGAGCTTTCAGTGAGCCACTGAGGCACCCAACATGGATGCTGGCAATGCTCTGGGACCTGCTGAAGAGCAAGAATTGCTGTATCTTTTCGGCCTCTATATGTATGCATTTTAAAGCAAGTGTTTTCCAGTGGTGTCCAGTGGCTAAACATGCACATTTAGAAATAATCCCAAAACACCCTTAAACAACACCACATGTCTCCCTTTCATAGGAATATGTATCTTCCTCATCTTTTTTGTCTTATGTTGGTAACTCAGCTTGGCATCATTTATCTAAACATCGTACAGTTGATACGTTAGAGCCATCACTGTAAACTATCTCTTGCATTTTCTTCTCTCTAAACTACCATTACTACCACCACCACCTTCTCCTGGGCAATGAAGGGTTTTGTTTTGTTGTGGGTTTTTGTGGTTGTTGTTGGTGTGTGTGTGTGTGTGTGTGTGTGTGTGTTGTGTGTGTGTGTGTAAGCATGTTTTATTGTTTTTAACTCTCGAACAAAAATTGGATGTGGGTTGAGATTGGAAGTTATTCTTTTAGAAATTCCAACATTAGATGCCACTGTCCCTGGTTCCATAGAGCCCACCTGGAATGATCCTCATTCTTCTGTGTTGTTCTCCCTGGCTACCTGTGGACTCCATCAAGGCTTTCTCTCCATTAGCCTGGAAGGCTTCTGGCCATTGTTGCTTCACGAATTTCTTCTGTCCTGTTTTGCTTAGATTCCTGTGTTATACTTCTTTTGACTTGGTGTCATAAACATTTTCTGTCCCCATGTCTTTGAATTCCAGTATTTCCCTTTAATTCATTTTTACATGGTGGTAGGGGGTTGAGACAGAGTCTCACTAATGCAGCCCAGCTTAGCCTGGAGTGCAGATTACAGGCATCGACCATCATGGCCAGTCTAACCCATCCTTACAGTTTTTGCCTCTACTGACATTACTTATCTGGTTCTGTACATTGTATAACTTTCCTGTCACCTTTTACAGTGAATCACAGAAGTTATAAATTACCTGTCTGGTAATATAAACGTACATGTCACACCTGAGCATGGGTGCCATGATTGCTTTGTCCCTTTAGATTTGTCCATTTCTTGTCTTTTGCTAAAGCTTCTTTTGTTGTGAAAAACTGGGCTTTGGGGACTGTGTCAATCTTGCTGGGGAGTGGGTTATATCTTTACTGTAGCTGTAAATACCAGGGAATCAAATTATTCCAGGGTCCTTGCCTGGGAATGTTCTTTTGTTTCTCCCAAGAGAAAGCCTGTCTTATAGGTTTGTGTGTGTGGGTGTGTGTGTGTGTGTGTGTGTGTGTGTGTGTGTGTGTGTGTGGTGGGCTAGGGTGTGCCAGTCACTTACTTTACTGGAAACTTGGCGAGCTTCTGAGGTGTAGGAGTGGAAGCTGGGGCATTTTGAAATGCTCGCTCACTCTTTAGGTTGCCCACCCATCCCCAGGACTCCTTCCCATGGCTCTGGTCGTCTCCCATGGTTCTCAGCCTGCTCCCTGGATGCCTTCTTTGTTGTTTGTAATGGATTCTCCTGAGCTGAGGTGCAAGGGCCTTCACATCAGCACGCAGTCTTATGAGGAGTAAGGAAGGGGTTTCCAGTAGCTCTCTTCTCCCTCTGCCAATGGCCATGGGGAGTCTCTTGCTGGGATCCCAAGATCTTGTTAAAGCATGCTGGCAGCCCTACAGCAAGCCCAAGTGTTTCTCACTCGATAGTTCATCCTTGGCCTTATCAGATACTACTAAAGTGCCTCTCCGTTGTATCTGGCTGCAACTGCTTTGGGAAGTTTGAGGTTCTCTGAACGAGTCTGGGTTACTCTTCAGACACTCTCCAAAAGTGTCACTATCAGTAGCTGGCCACTTTCTGTTGGGAGGATGCTAGTGGTGATCTGCAAGCTACTGCCTGCCACAGCTGAACACACAACGTCTTCTTGACCAGGGTTTCTATAAGTAGCAGTTTCAACGATGAAGCTGCATTTTTGCCTTGTATAGAGTTTGGGTGAGTGGAACAAGGGCCCTAGGGTACTTTATTTTCTTACACAGGAGCTCCGAGGGAGAATGTTTCTGAGGAATGAACAGTGCATGCTGATATGGGTGAGATTTGACAACAGCCTAAAATGGGCACTGTTGGGAAATAACACAAAACCTTGACTAACTGGGGCAACCCAGAGAAATCGGAAGTGGGCTGGAAATATTAGGTTGTGGCTAGACAGTGTTTGATCTGAAGTGGTTGTTGTCTGTGGTCAGCATGAAGGCCCTAGAAGATTCTACAAAAGATAGCATCAAATATGAACAAAGGACCTAGAAAAACCATTCTCAACTTGAAAGGGTATAGGGCTGAAACTCAAAACTTGCTATGTGAACAGAGGAGAAAAACTGAGGAAAGCTATCTTAACTCACTTTAAATTATTTGGGACAGTTCACATGGCGCTGGCCTCCCAATCCTTTTGTCTTGACTTCCTTGGTGCTAGGCATGTGCCACCATAGTCCCTAGGCCACAATGTCTTATTATAATGGAGTCAGCGAGTTCACAGACCAAGCTCAGTGCTCTGTTTCTTACATGAAGTGTCTGGTGATGTAACCAGGCTCGCCTACAGACTAGGGGTTGGGAGTTAAGTCTGATATGCCTTGTGCTGAGGTTAGAGGTGAAGCCCGAGGCGAGAACCTGGGGGGCGGGCACACAATTGCACACACAGAAGTCAAGAGCAAAGTCAGGACAAGAGGCAAAGAAATGAAGACAAAGCCACCCATCTCTTCCTCTAACTTGTGCCTGCCTTCTAGGGACGACTCAGAACTGCAGTCATGGTGACAGAACTGCTGGCTACATACAGTGGGCATAAGGGACCTACTAGTCAGCCCTAATGGTTTCCTCTTTAAATGGTGAAAAGAGTTGTAAATGTTCTGTGAGCCACATTTCCTATTTGTTAAGTGTCTATATTTATGAGCTGATGCCTAGCTCTTGGAATACAGTGAGTACAATCTGCATTGGCTGCAGAAGTCACAGTGAAAACCGAGCTCAGTGTATGAGCGTAGTATTGCTTCAGCCGCAGCTACCAATGGTCCAGTCTGCCATCTCTAAATCAACTAAGCACAGACATGAACGTATTTAGAGCTCTGTATTTACCTGTGTGTGTTCTGTGTGCCCATTCAAAGCACAGTCACCTTTATTCATACTTGGTGTGTAGTCGCTTGTTTCTGGATCTATACTAGTGCTTAAAGGAAATGCCTACAAAGTGTCTTCTATAGTAGGAAAACCTCAACAAGTCTGTGAACTGTAACTTTATTAACACACATGTGTCTTACCAGACACACTGCTTTAAAATAAATAAATCCCAGTATCATTAACACCACACAAACACAGTTTGACAGGGCACAATACAAAGTTGATTGTTTAAGATGTCTGACTTGCATTCACTAGAGGTCCGAGAAAGACTAGGTCAACCCCTCAGTAATGACCTTGCATCAAGGAGAAAGCAGACATAATTATGTTGTGGATTCTGGAACAATGATTTGAGAAAACTCAGCTTTGAGAGTAGTAAGGTCTCACAAATCAGATCACACGCCTGCAGCTCACACTGCAGGGCTCAATCAAAACAAAGCAAAGTGGCTAAAACGGCCTTCCCTTCCCTCACACTACAACAATGTCTATTTTTGGCATGAGTTATTAACTTTTTCTATCAGGAGGAAAATGTGCTCTGCAAACTCCCGGATGGCTCCCCGGCCACCGCTGCATTTGCAGATGTACCCCACAGCCTTCTGGGCCCTGGAGCAAGCGTCAGCAGGTACAGCGCTCAGGCCCACTCTCTTCAGGCACTCTTCATCAGACACTTCGTTGCCTGGGAGTGAGAGAGAAACCGTTCAGTATGAAAGAGACACACAATGCACAGGGAACACTCACAATCCTTCAGAACAAAACAATACCTTGAATACAACTGAGAATGGGATCTGGAGGGAGAATGGAGTGTACCCTTTACCTACTGTGTATATTTTAATGATCAGAAATTCTGTCCTTGAATTACAAATGACAGCCTCGTTGAGTGAAAACTCAAATACATGTAAGGGCCCAAGCTCTCATATGAAGTAACTACCAGCTTTAGATTACTTGGCCACTATTTCTCTCTATACCCTATACTCTAGTTTTCTTAGAGGTAGAGTGTGGAAGGAATTCCCAGACAGAATCTGTCTCTGCCTCCGCAGTGCTGGGATTAAAGGTGTGTGCCACCACATCTTGGCCCTTATTCCCAAATCTTTAAGCATTTATAGCTAACAAAAATATAGTTATCAAACTCATACAATAAATAATTCCTTAAAATAATTTAATAACTGATTATGGTTATTATCTCAACACTTGTCACGTGTGTGGGCATGGAGGCATGAGTCAGTGTCAGACGTCTTTCAGTCACTGTCTTGCTCATGTACTTAGTGTGTGTGCACAAGGCAGGCAGGGGACAACCTGCGGGGGCTGCTTCTCTCCTCCTACCATGTGGGTCCAGGGTTGAACTCAAGTTATCAGGCTTTGTAACAAGTGCCTTTACCCATTGGGCCACCTTGCTGGCTCTTCAGACTTAGGTCCAAAGCCACCTCTCCAAGACCTTCTGAACTGTTTTCATTTTGAAATTTTAAAATCAGGAGCCAAGCCCGCATGGTGCACTTGTTAATCCAAGTGCCCCCTTTCCAGTTCTAACAGCTCTCTGGCTTCGATGTCATCTTCTATGTGTAGGAAGGCTGTCATACCACAAGCTCTGACATAAATACTAAATTACATTAACAAACCCCACCCTCCCCTGCCTGCCCTGCCCAACACCTTTTAGAAGAAACCCCGGAGGCCCCTAGTGAGACAGTCACCATTCTGGATATGACTACCAGCTAGCACTGAAAAAATGCTGCCTCCCAAGTGCTTGGCGTCCACCCACAGCAATGTTTTCCTGTAACTCAATGTACTAAACTGAATGGCTACCACTGAAGAGTAACACTAGTATTACTAAATTTACATTTTTCTTATAAGAGTTATGGTGATGCAAGCTTGAACCTACAATCCTCCTGCCTTCCCATGCAGGGCCTGGGGCACACACTACCATGCCTGGCACAGTACTAACACTGTTAAGGAATCTTAAAAGATTTATATTATGTGTATGAGTGTTTTACCTGCATATATGTCTGCATGATGTGTATGCAGTGCCTCTGGAGGCATGAAGAGGGTGCTGGACCCCCTGGACTGGAGTTACAGCTGGTTGTAAACTGCCACGTGTGTGCTGGAAATCAAACTCGAGTTCTCTGAGAACAGCCAGTACTCTTAAGTAGTGGATCATTTTTCTAGGCCTGGAATGTATTTTTATACATTTATGAGCCTTTTTGAAACACTTAGGAAGTATTCTCTACTTCCTAATCTCCAAGTTTTGGTGTGTGTGTGTGTGTGTGCGTGTGTGTGCTGTGTTGAGGGGTGTTTAAGCCATACATACTCACCAGAGCAACATTTTCTTTAATGCAAACCAATGGTACGATCCAAGATGATTACCACTACTCCTTTGTCAATGCCTTCTGAAGTCTGCTTCTCTACCTATGCTGACATAAGTGGCACAGCTCCTATATGATGAGCAGCCTTCTGTTTTTCTCTCTAATGTTAGTTTAGTTTGCTCTTTGATTATGAACATGCAAAGTCAGTCATTTGGAAGCTTCTCAGCACCTCATGGATAATGGGTACAGCAGGGATCCTATGGATCACATGGGTGAAGCTCTCTGTAACACATGTGCTATTGGACTGCCCTGTATCCCAGCACCTCAGGAACACAGGCTCGTGTGACCTTCTTGAGGCTAGTGTCATCTGTCTGTGTCTACGTGCACAATCTCTATGTAGTTACTGTGCATCTTAGCAACTTCTCTTCTTAACACTTAGAATGTTGACATCATCAGGCTGACAGCTCTATAGGCTTGATGCTAAGGTTCTAGCAATTAGTTCCACATGTGCATACAGTAGGGATCAGCTAAGCGTATCTGCTTAGTACTAACTTGCAACTCTCACACAGCCCTGAATTTGCCACTAAGCACAGATCCTACACAGTCCACTGTGTGCATGCACTGCTTGTGCAGGACAGTGGGCAGGCTCTTTTTCTCTCCATCAGTGGCACAGTGCCCCAAGTTCTTCCTTTAAATGTGTAGGTTAAAAAGCAAATAGTAAAAAATGTTGTGTATCAGAACCTGCTGGCCCTTTGCCTGGATTGTCCAATCTCTGTAGCAGCCCTAAGGCACCGTGCTGCTGACACCTCCAGCTGCTGACTCCACAGTATGTGCTGGAGAGACCCCATTAGCCGATTCTGACACACTGTCATGGTAGGCTTCAGAACAGCTGCTTCAGTGGCTACCTATCTGTGCGGGTGGCAGTGGTGGTGAGCATGTGCCATGGCTCTCATGTGGAGGTTAAAGAGTTAAAGGGTAAATGACCTTCAAAGGCCAGATGTATCCTGGGGAGTGACCTCTGGTTACCAGATGGGAAGTGACTGCCATTTCCCAGCAGCCTTCTCGCTGACCCAGCCTGTCATACTGTAACACTCTAGCCTGCAGTCACTTAGGAGCTTTCCTTCTGCTTATCTCTAACAGGATAAGCAGGTCCTCGGATGACCCACCGAGATAGGCCACTTCTTTCCAGCACAGGCCCATCTCCTTCCTCCACTCATCCACGACGGCCAGCTTGTCTGACACACTGACTTCTGTTTTACAGTCCAGCTTTAAGGCGGAGAGCGTCTGCTTGGAGCAGGCCCTTTCTGAGATGAGCCTCACCTGGAAAAGAAGTGGTGGTGGTGGGGGTTTAGGAGGAGAGGGAAACAGACAGGCTTGACAATGAATCACGCTGTGAAGACTCAAGTCACAAACAGGTGGCCTCTGAGCCCCTGAAGGGCCAGTTAGGAAAATCAGCTGCAAAACAAAGCTTGCTTCACTTCCAAGGCTGTCAAGGCAGCACCCCAGCTGTGCCCAGGGACACACAGCCTGATCCCTGTAAGTGAACTCAGAGCTCAGAGCATCACATATTGAACATTTCCAGTGACTGTAATTTCTGTTTTCCTTCCCACACTGTGGATGGAATCCAAGGTGTCATGCACACATGCTAAGCAGGTGTTTCATCTCTGACTTACTGCCCAGCCTCCTTTCCATGTTTACTTGAGACGAGGTATTGTTGAGTTATAGTCAGTCCCTGAACTCATGATCCCTAGTAGCTGGGGTTTCGGGTCTGTGCCACTGGGCCTGGCTTAATCTTCATTTTAAGAAAAATACAGATATACATTACATTATTCTGAATTAATAATTCCATTCACATGAATAAGCCATACTTTAAAAGTGTACACGGTGCTTGCCCCTTTCTAGTTGCCAACACTAATTAAGGAAATTTTCCCTCTTTAAGGTCCTAAGGAAAATGAAGAAAGATGTTTAAAATAGGACTAAGTACGAAATATTAATGGCTTTAAAAAAAAAAAGCCCAATTTCATCTTTCAAGTGTCAAGAGTCCTCTAGGAATACACCAAGCAATACGTCAAAAACTTTATGTAAATAGTGAACTTTAAATCTCTTATTTACTGGAATGTTCTTAGAATCAGAATCTTGTAGATACTGTTATATTAAGGGAGCACATACCTCAATACCACTTTTCTTTAATAAACTTATGCCAATAGCATCTTTTATATCATAAGATATTATTTCTTTTTGATCTCCTGATACATAAATGTGGCCGTTGGTGAGACATCCATCAATATTACAAACCAAAAGCTTTATCTCCTTTAGCTTCTCTTTTCCAAAATAGCCAAATCTAAAAGAAACCAAGACAGACTGTGAGCGCAAATTCAACAGTTCCAACGTGATTCTCTGGCCACAGGCAGCATCGGAGAGCACGGGTCACGGGGACACACCTCTTCAGTTCACTTCACCCACACTCTGCAGACAGAGCAAGAGCTCCGACAAGCAGCACTGCTAGCCAGACTCCATCTCCCAGCTCAGTGCCTAAGTCACTGCAAGTGCTCCATACACACGCCTTCCCCATTCAAGGAAACCGAGTCAAAGACTGTCTCTAGTCACTGTCTAGAAGGTCAGTAAGATGCGCTAAAGATAGACCTGGGCTTTGGTCCAAAGCTATCTCAGGCTTTTCCTTTCTTTTACCTCAGAACTCTTTGCTCTGCAATGGGCCAATCGATGTCCACATCTATATCCACACTGTGTTCAGCTCGCATTTCATAATATGCCATTTTTCCACCCTAAAGACAACAGAGATGCTGTGAGTGTGATTCTGATATCACTAGGTATATGCAGCTTAGCTTTGGGTTTACATTGAGAAAACAAAGACTCTAGTAAACCAGCAACACACCCAAATGATTATTCTGAAAAGAAACTTCAAGCCAAACAAATGAGTTTTGAGTTGTGTGTACCGTGCGGGTTCCCTGTGCTCCTTTAAACAGCCCTGATTTAAGGTGAAAGAGCCGAGAAGACACCCTCCCTCCCTGCAGCATTCCAATCGCGGCAGCGCAGCCTTCTAGGACCCTGACATGGGCTGCTTTTCCTCTACCAGGTGACAAGTTTCCAATATCCAGGCTTTCAGGTCTTTGGTCCTTGGCCAGCATTGGAAGAGCCACCTACAGCACCACTGTGTACAGCCTGCGCAGGTCTCTACAGCACCACTGTGTACAGCCTGCGCAGGTCCCTGGGTGCATGGTATATGTCTAAGCTGAGGCAGATTCTAGGCACAGGGCGAGAGAAGAAGGTTCCCTCTGATACTGCTTCAATGACCAGATCAATTATTGGAAAACTTAATTTTTAAAAACTGTTTTCACCCTAGGTCCTCTGCATATTCATTATAGTTATATAGCTTGGTCCTTATGTGGGACTCCTAACAATGGGAGTGGGGCTGTCTCTGACCCTTCAACTGCTTTTGGGACCCTTTTCCTCCGACTGGGTTGCCTTGTCCATCCTTGAAATGAGGTATGTACATAATCTTATCATAGGTTATTATGCCACATTTGGTAATATCCCCGGGAGGCCTGTTCTTTTCTGAAGGGAAATGGAGAAGTGGACCTGAGGAAGAGGGGAGGGGGAAGAGAAGAGGGGAGGTAGCCAGGGGAGAGGGGAGAGGAGAGGTGGACAGGGGACGGATTGGGAGGAGAAGAGGGAGAGGAGACTGCAGTCAGGATGTAATATATAAGAGAATGAAAATTAAAAACTGTTTTCACAAAACAGTGAGAAACACAATTTTTATCTACACATTAGGGAAGGGCTAGACCACAGGTGTCCTTAGAACTAGGGATATTGTGTGTGTGTGTGTGTGTGTGTGTGTGTGTGTGTGTGTGTGTGTGTATGTGTGTGTGAGATCTAGCCTTAACTCTAGAATTACACTGAAGGGTCAAACTTGTTTGCTTTGTTTGCCTATGTACAGGAAACTAGGAAAAGAAATTCTTTGTTCTTAGAACACGAGTCACAGAAGAAACTTCAGAGTAGAGAGGTTTTTCTTTTGGTGTTAGCAACTGAAACTAGTCTTCTACATGTTCAGAAGCAGACTATCACTAAACTCATCTTCACTGCACGATGTTCCAGTGAGTGGATACACACTCGTAGGTCTACCAGAATGTGTGCTCGTTATTCATACACATGAATGGACCAGGGAATGCCTGGCTTCCCTTTTTTTGCACTGGAATTATAGGCAGGACCATGTCTATTACTAAATTACAGGCATTTAGTGTCTTCTGGTGATCTGAACTTCAGTTTTCACAGTTGTATGCAAGTGCTTTACCCATAGCCATTCCCCTCCCCCTAGCTCCTTCTATCCATGCTCTACAACCTGCTCCCCCACTTTTTTTTTGTAAAATAAGGGCCCATCTTATGTTTGGCAATACTGTTTCTGTCCTGAATTACTTCATTTTTAAGTTTATTTATTCTCATGGATACAGAATGTGTTTTGTTTACATTTATGTCTGTGCACATGAAGGCCAGAAGAAGCTACTGAATCTGCTGGAACTGGAGTTGCCGATGGCTGTGAGCTGCCATGTGGATGCTGGGACTTGAACCTGGGTCCTCTGGAAGAGGGCTCAGGGCTCCTAAGTCTCCACAGTTCCTCATTATTTCATTTTCAGAGCTGTTCCCTCTGAACAGTGGGGTAGGAATGAGAATGTTCTTCCACAGCTGTGTAGACCGCTGCAGGTAACCCACGTAGGGTTCCCACAGCCCACTGTAAGAGAGCTTGTCTATAATGAAAATGAACCAATTTTCAAAGTATATGACATAGCCGCGCAGGCTCTCAGAATGAGACTGCCAATCCTCTCAAAAATGAGAGCAGCAAGCAAGCACACAGAATGCTACAGCCAAGGTGACCAAGAGAAAGAATTTGGCCTTCGAGAGAACCAGGTAGGCTGACTTGCTCTCAGACGTGCTACATTGGTTGTTTTCTGTTTGCAAAGTAGTAGAAGTTATTTAACCACACAGCCACAATCTAACTGTAACCTATTATGGACCACACACAATGAGCAGGCTAATGCACACACAGGATGCCAGGAGCTCTCAGCCCTCATTCCATCTTTATCTCAATGTTCCACTGAACAGATTCCACAGTTACTGGGAATCCCAAGATCTCCCTGGAGGTAATGCCGCAGGTCAGCATTACAGATGGAAGCCCTGCTTCTCCTCAGAGCCAAGCTTCCCGCAGAGCTCCAGAGCAACAGAGGGTTGAAGAGTTTTATACAGTGAATATACAAACCTGTAAGTAACCCATCTCTATCAAATGTCTTTTAGCAAAATAAAACGAGCCGTTCTCATATAACTCTCCATCCCAGTCTTGTCGTCGAGGCCGTTTAGCTGGATTCAAGTTCAGAGGCTCAGTCACTTCACGAACTAAAAGCAAAAGCCACAGTGCTCTACATTACTTTGAATAGACACTGTTCACTTAGTAACTTTAAAAGCACAAATAACAATCCCCTCAGAGGGCTGGCGAGATGGCTCAGTGGGTAAGAGCACTGATTGCTCTTTTGAAGGTCCTGAGTTCAGATCCCAGCAACCACATGGTGGCTCACAACCACCCATAATGAGATCGGACGCCCTCTTCTGGTGCTCTGAAGACAGCTACAGTGAATTACTCTGGAGTGAGTGGGGCCGGAGCGAGCAGGCTGGAACGAGCAGGGCTGGAGGGAGTGGGGCCTGAGTTCAATTCCCAGCAACCACACACATGATAGTTCACGGCCATCTATACAGCTACAGTGTACTCATACACATAAAATAAATAAAGTAAATCTTTTAAAAAAAATCCCCTCAGAATACAGATGTGTGTATCTAGATAAGCAAAAGGTACTACTGTAAAGGGACAACTGCTAGCACTCCTAATGATCGTCTCTCCCTTTAAATATTTAGTATCAGAAAGGTATTTCATGAAGTAATTCAGAGACTCAGGGTTAAGGGATGTGCACAGGGTCTGTGGTTTTGGAGGGCAGGCATCAATCTTTAACAGTTCCAAGGATTGTGACTTGCCATCAAATATCATTCTGTGCTTAACCTCCTGAGTCTATGTCTCATTATTTCCAGATGCAGAACCACAGTGTGTGCATTTATCTAACATGAGTAGAAAGTGCTTTCATGGAATTGTCACAGAAAACTAAGGGCTTTCCCATTAAATCACTGAAAGTTTCATTTAACCCAGGCTGGCCTCAAATTCCTTACTTAGCTGAGTATCACTTTAAACTTATGATGTCTCTGGTTTCACTTCCTGAGTGATGGGATAACATGACAGCTATGTGACACTATGCCCAATATTATGCAGTGCTGAGATCTGAACTCAAAGACTTATGTATGCGTATATTGTGTATTGACAGGCAGTTAAAAATCAAGGATTCAACAAGATGGGCCAGGACGAGCCCTTCTCCTAGGAAACACATTATGGAGCTGTGAGGATGGTGAGCAAGCTCACACTTGGCCCAAGCAGACTGTGCTGAGTAAGGACCCGAGGAGCAATTCTAACTGATGGATGTAGGCTACAGACTATCAGGCATAAGAAACACAACTATAACACCAGTTCTACCTATCACCAAGTCCCTGTGCAGGGGACAGGCTGGAAGACTGGGCAAGCGCCTACAGGACCATGGGACTGGTTCTGTCCTTTCCTTACAGCGCCATGTACTGCTGTCTCCTGTCCTCACAGCACCATGTATTGGCATCTCCTGTCCTTAAAGAACTATGTGCGAGCACCTCCTGCCCTGTCTACAGTAGCTGAGAGTTGGCTAAATGTACCTACAAGACCTTCCTGTAATGTCACGTGCACTGGGCAGCACACTGGAATTACAGTCCTAGTGAGTCTAGAACAACTGCATCACCATCATCAGTCCCTTATTCATGTGTCTCACAGAAAAGGTATGTGCTCTCTGAAGGGAAATGTGGACTCCAATGTTTATGGCAAGTGCTTGCCACACCATGAGACACTCAGAGAAGCAGAACATTCAAGAACATTCAGAACATTCAAGAGCAAGAACAGGAGGAGAAACGACTCAGAGAAAGGAACAAAAATGCTAGACTTTGCAGAAAGAACTTTCCCATAATTGCCATAAATATGCTAAAGATATTAAAGGAAAAGAGCTGAAAATGGATAAACATGGAAATTTCAACAGGGAATGGATAAACTCAAATATGAAGACTAAGGAAAAAAACTGAAGTAATTCAACAGCTAAACTGGCTGAAGAGATAATTAATATACTCTAACACACACCATCTAGGATTCACTGATTGATTGCTAAAAACTGAGCAGAAAAATAAAGAGAGCAGAGCCAACAGAGAAATACAAACCAGAAACAAAAAACTAACTTAGTACGGATTCCAGAAAGAGGACAAAGAAAACATGCAGAAAAACATCTCAGGGCTAGCACACACTAGCAAGAGTTTCTAGCCTCCTGCTGGAGAACTAAGAAAAGCAGAGCCACACCATGCTGTAGAGAAACCAGAGAATCTTAAGAGCAGTCGAGAAGACACCATGCTAGATTTGGAGAAATTAATGATCATGGAGATGGTGGCTGGTTATCACTGAGAAAAACAAAAACGACAGAAGGCATCTTCACACTGCAGCTTCAGAGACCAGTCTTCAAATGCCAGAATCAATTACCATGTTGTAAATATAAGATTATCAACAAGACCCTGTGACTCCTTAACTCACTCTAAATCATAGGCATGCAGTGTGCTTTTTCCTTCTATTTGGTGTGTGCACAAGTCTATGATGGCGAAGTGTGTAAGAACGTGTCTCAGTGCGTGGGGTGTATTTGAGTGCAGGCCTGACATCTGCCTCAGGCATTTTCCTCAATCTTTCTGTAGTTTATTTTGTGCAGCTGAGTCTCTCATCAAACCTAGAGCTTGCAGACTAATGACTCTAGCCAGCTAACTTCTCCCAGGATTCCCTTGTCTCTGTCTACGAAGTGTTGCGCCCATGGAAGGCTGTCATGTCTAACCATCTTTTACACATTTTAAGTATCAGAATCACATGTTATGGTGAATGCCACAACCGTCTCCACATTCCCCTGAAGTATGTATCTCTACTTTTAAGAGACATTTGAGTTTGCATGGTCAGCACTTCCAGCATGAGTGCTGCTAGGACCACCACATTGGACAGCACATCTACTGTAACAAGTGCAGAAAACGTCACAGGAAACCTGTGACGTACTGATTACACAGCAGCTATGACTTTATAAACAGGCAACATAACGAAGCCCAAGAAATGCCAGCCTGGTTTAGATGCCACCCATCAGCAGTATTCTGCTTCTCAGGGGCTCCAAAGGGTCAGAGAACATGAAAAGGTGAAAGAGCTGTCCTCAGCACTCACTCTGTGTGTCATGACGTGTTTACTCCGTCACTCTCAGCTTCCTTCAGATGTATGGCCATACTTAGGGACCTGTCATCTCTTAACCTGAAATATTTGCTGAGCTAAATTTACCTAGCACATCACCCCACCATTCACTTTAACTTCAGGATTTCCCTGGGGAGGGTCTGGTATGATATGTCTGCCGCTCCCCTAAGAGGCCAAGAACAAACCCAAAGTTTCTGCTCTGCCCGTATCTGTTCACAGGCTAACAGAAACCCAGGCTAGAATGTCTAAAGAGTGGGAGATGAACTGATTTGGCTTTTCCTACTGTGGTTTATAACAAGATCTAGACTGGAATATCCTGTCATTGCCTACTGCAGCTGTACATCAAGCACTTTTACTGTTCCTTTGTATGTGAGTACACTGTAGCTGTCCTCAGACACACCAGGAGAGGGCGTCTGATTTCATTACAGATGGTTGTGAGTCACCATGTGGTTGCTAGGATTTGAACTCAGGACCTCTGGAAGAGCAGTCACTACTCTTAACGGCTGAGCCATCTCTCCAGCCCATTCTTACTGTTCCTTAGCTCCTTCTGCTAACAATGTTTATACTAATAAAACAAAACAAAGCTTGACTTTTAGTACAGTGAGTTGGTTACCTCCTTTCTGAATTTCACTCCATCGGAACTGATGGCGTCTCACGACGGAGAAGACAGAGTCATATCCTTCTTCTCGGATCATTTCTGCAACTTTCTGGAGGTCAGTGGGATGTAAACATGGAGACGTAGCTTGGATATTCCCCACAATGTCAACCTCTGAAGAGGACAACACAAGGGGAAGGTGTCAACAACTATCCTGGTGAGCATACACTACTGAGATCTTAGGAAATGTCCACACAACTTGGGACTACCTGAATTGAGAAGTCAAACTCATACCATTGTGATAATTCAGGAATTCTACGATGGCATCTAGTGAGGTAGAGCTGTCTTTGGACGTTTCAGAACTTCTTCGATGAACCTGTGCACCAAACTGTTTGGCCACATTCTCAATTTCATCATGGTCTGTTGAAACCCACACACTGTTTGGACAGTAAAAAGAGAGTTAAATAAGCAAGTCACCAGAAGCTACGGCAAACAGTAAGGCAGAGCTTGGCGTTGAAAAAGTTTTTGCACAAGTACAGCAACATTAATCTAGGTATCGTGGTATGTGGGCCCTCAAGGCTCAGGAAGCAGGTTCGGTGATGTCCCTGAGTCCCAGGACAGCTAGTGCCACATAGGGAGATCTTGTTTCAACCCTCCCCCACAAAAAACCAAAATAAACAAAAACAGAGATCCAAAACAATGCAAAAAAAACCCCCAAAGAAACAAAAAGTAACACACAAAAAAATGTTATTTAGATTCAAAATTCTATTTCTACAAACTAGGAAAAATGAACTTAGTCTACACCTAGGAAAAATTAACTCAGTATTTGTAAGATAGCCACAGACTAAGTTAAGATATCACTAGAAGTCAAATCTAAAGCAAGCTGAAGATGATTTGCCAATTTAGACCCAAAATATCATACACAGGACAGTAATATGTAAGTAACAGTACACTGGTCTTGGCTTAACTGAAATAGTTTTAAACTTAGAAGGGAGTCAATATCCAGATTTGGATTCACGCGACTTTATGCTTAAAGCAGTGAGCATGTGGATGCCTGAGAACTCACCACTGTGGCAGAGACCATGGCTGCACTGGCTGGGAACACCTACCTCTAAGTACTGCAGCTCAGCTACCTTCTGCCTTCTGTATGCCTGAGACAGAGAGCAAAGGGCTTCTGTATGCCCAAGACAGAGAGCAAAGAGCTTCTCTGTGGGGACAAAATAGTCTCTACTGAAGCTCTTTCTTCTCAACCTCCACAAACTCCCATTTCTAGGCATAGAAGACATAAATGTTACTTGGACCACAATGCTTTAATAATGGTAGAATGCAGGTATTTCAAGTTTGGACTCTGTCATACACATGGACTCTTTTCTTTCTGTCTGATTCATTCAGCATTTACGGAGAGAAAAAGAATATATATGCCCAATTTCCAAGATCGCTTAAGAAAGGGAAAATTTCTAACCTCTAGATTTCATTTATTAGGTTCATAAATTCCCCCTAGCACTACTGTAGAAAGCAGATTTAAGGGCTGGAAAGATGATTCTGTGGGTAACTGTATTTGCTAGGTGATCTGAGTTCAAACCTCT
>JADRCD010218685.1:0-10523 GCA_019843815.1 Montemys delectorum
AGAGTACCCAAATTCAGGAAAGTTGGAGAACTCAGTATTGACTAAAATCAAGCAGGAAATTTAGGAGTTTTTAGAATTGAAAAAGAATAAAAACAAAACATAATCAAATCAATGGGACATTTAAAAGGCAGATCTAAGAAGCAAATACATAGTGTTGAGTACCTACATTAAAAAGAGAGAGAGAGACATTTTATATTAGGCACACTTGGAAGCACTAGAAAAAACGAGAAGAAATAACACTTCACGTGAGTAAACAGAAAGAAGTAAACAAACTTAATACTTAAATTTTAGAGACAAAATATTATAAAGAATAAATGAGTTGAATCTTCAGGAAAATCAACAGGATCTGCAAACTGTTAGCCATATTAATCAAAAGGAGTAGAGAAATCATACAAATGAATAAAATTAGATTGAAAAATGGAGACATCACAACAAAGAACAAGAAAACTCAGAAAATTAGAAGGACATACTTCATAAGACTACATTCCATCAAACTGGAAAACCCAAAATAAATGAATGAATTTCTTGATATATAAGACCTAGCAAAGATAAATCACAATGAATTCAATGATTGAAATATATTTACAATCCATAACAGTAGAGAAATAGTAATTAAAAATATCCTAGGATCAAAGTTTTAAAAAGGCTAGGGGGCAGATGAATTTAGCACATAATTCTACCAAAATTTCAAAGAACCATTGTCACCAATAATCTAAATTAATCTACAAAATGGAAACTGAAGAAACATTATCTATATTTTTTTACAAGGCCACCTATTATCTTCATACCAAAACCATGCAAAGATCCAACACACAATGCTCGACAAACTCAGAGTATTATGTAAAATGTGTTTAGAAAACAAATGGAAGAAGTTTAGAATGACTGAAGAAAATTTTTAATAATTATGTTGCTACATAGCTATAGCCAGGTAAACTGCTGTTTTAGGGGTAGGGATCTCGGAAAGGAAAAATACAATATTGTCTATTTGGATAAATCAAGAAGAGATAAAATATTACTAGAAGTGAAGGAAAATAAAATGTATGTGATACAATGAAGTCTGTGCTGAGAGCGAGACATTTATACTTCTGTGTTCCCACAGTAAAAAGATCAGAGAGAATTCAGGTATATAACATAACTATGTACCTTACAACCAAGAAAAACAAGAATTGACCTAAGTAGGGAGAGATAACTAATATCAGAATTAAAATTAAGTCAAGTCCAAAAACCATAAAGAGAATCAATGAAATGAACCGTTGGTTCCTTTAAAAAATAGGGATGATTAGAAAATGCTTAGCCAAATTAATGAGAAAAAAGAAAGAAACCCTAAATTAATAAAATTAAAGAAAGGGAAACATTGCAATAGACATTAAGGAAAACTTTTATATCTTCAAAATCTGTATTCCATTAAATTTGAAAATCTGAAAGAAATGTGAATTCCTAGCAACATAGGACCTATTAAAAATTGATGAAGTTGTGCTAACTAGAGTGAGATATGTGCAATAAGCAACAAAATGAGACAGCATTAAAAAGTCGCATGACATTTCAACATGTTGAGAGTGTGACAGTTGACCACTCATAACTGAACATGACAGTTATTCTGTCCCATCTATGGCTTATGGGATGAGAAAGAAGTAAAAAAAACAGAAGAGAAAAAGATGAGTTTCAAGATGCTATCTTGAAGGCATAGCATAGTCACTGCAAACAAAATCTCAATGCAGCCATGTCTGGCTATAGACTAAGGAGTATGTAAGCAGCCAATCATAGACTAAGAAATGAGCTTATGGGATCCTGGCTCTTCCTGCTGAACTAATGACTATGGATAGATTACAGAGAGGTACAATCATTGTCTTATTGTTCACCAAACTAGGAGTCCATTGGATCCAAAGAGTAGCTCTTAACTCATGGCCATATTGAAAGACCTGGGTACAATTGATAGTCTCAAAAAGTCATGCGTATGGGTAAGGGAGCTACAGGAAAGATAAAAGCGTTGCACAGAAGTGACAGAACCAGGACGCGATGTGAATGAGAGTAAACAGAACAAATTAGACACATACCAAAAATTTCTGAAAATTTATTGAGTATTTTTGCATCAATATTCATAAGGGAAATTGGTCTGAAGTACTCTTTCTTTGTTGGGTCTTAGTGTGGTTTAGGTATGAGCATAATTGTGGCTTCATAAAATGAATTGGGTAGTGTTTCTTCTGTTTCAACTATGTGGAATAGTTTGATGAGTATTGGTGTTAAGTCTTCTTTGAAAGTCTGATAAAATTCTGCACTAAACCCAGGTGGTCCTGGCTTTTTTGGTTGAGAGACTTTTAATGAGTGCTTCTATTTCTTTAGTAGTTATGGGACTGTAATTAGCTGGTTTATCTGATCCTGATTTAACTTTGGCACCTAGTATCTGTCTAGAAAATTGTCCATTTCTTCCAGATTTTCCAGTTTTGTTGAGTAGAGGCTTTTGTAGTAGGACCTAATGATTTTTTTTGAATTTCCTAAGTTTCCATTGTTATGTCTCCCTTTTCATTTCTGACTTTATTAATTTGGATACTGTCTTTGTGTCCTCTCTTTAGTCTGGCTAAGGGTTTATCTATCTTGTTAATTTTCTGAAAGAACCAGCTCCTGGTTTTGTGGATTCTTTGTATAGTTCTTTTTGTTTCTACTTGGTTGGCTTTGGCCCTGAGTTTGATTATTTCCTGCTATCTACTCCCCTTGGGTGTATCTGCTTATTTTTCTTCTAGAGCTTTCAGGTGTGCTGTTGAGCTGCTAGTATAAGCTCTCTCCAGTTTCTTTTTCTAGGCACTTAGCTATGAGTTTTCCTCTTAACACTGATTTCATTGTGTCCCATAAGTGTAGGTATGTTGTGCCTTCATTTTCACTAAATTCTAAAAAGTCTTTAATATATTTAATATATTTCTTTATTTCTTACTTGACCAAGTTTTCACTGAGTAGAGCATTGTTCAGTTTCCACGTGTATGTGGACTTTCTGTTGCTTTCGTTGTTATTGAAGACCAGTCTTAGTCTTTGGTGATATGATAGGATGCATGAAATCAGTGAACATACAAACAAAAAACTTAAATGATTCTCCTTCTATCAGTGAGAAAAATTTAGGATCTATTTATCAACATGTTAAGTAGAAATAATAAATAGAAAATAGCAAATTATCAACTAGAGTAAATAGAAAGCTTGAATCAATTACAGGTATTTACATAGTTACGTTAGGGATCTGTATGTTTTTGTATTGGTACCCCACTAAGTAGAAACACGATTTCCCTAACTCCAGTTATAGTATGTTTCAAAGGTTATAGAACCCTGGCTTTTGTAAATACCTTGGCAATCAGTCCAAAAACACAAAATTGAGAATCAATTAAATTATAGGGATTGAGGATCACATGGTGAAAACCTGGTATTCCATAAATATACACAAACACCCATACACACACATATTTTATACACACACATAGAAATACACACATAAAGATATGTATACACTCATATATACACATGCACACATATATATATTAACACAAAAAACATATACCCACATTTATATATATGCATACATTTATATATATATACACACACACACAAACATATACAAACACACATACATACATACATGCATACATGCACACACATACACAGACATACACACAAATCTGAGGTCAACTATTAGAGAAGTATACTTTTAAAAATTAATACTAGTGTAACTTGATGGCAATGTTCAAGAGGATGGAAGAGAATATTGGTTACAAAAAGTTGATATAATACAATATATGAAGTTTTGACACAAAGCATTTGATATAGAGTTTTAGGTTTGTATTTAAAAGTAAATTTATGTGTGAATATATGTGAACATATATTATGCATATATATACACATATATTTATTAATATACTGGGTTATTTCAGGCTATGTGGAGCTTTAAAGATTTTGAAAGTTCTTTTTATAATTCTAACTTTGTAAAATCTCAAACAGAATAAATATAGTATATTATATTCTTATTATGGCTGTTTAAACCTCTTTTTGAGCTTATAATATAAGAGATTAAAATATTTTCCCCTTTTCTTCCATCTCTCAAAACCATTCCATATACCCTTTCTTTCTCTTTGAAATTTCACGGACCCTTTATATTGTTAATTGTATTTTTTGGATTCTTTTTATCATTAACTGACTTTGGAATCATTAATAGTAAAGAAATTCTATGTGGCATTTGGCTAAGAGCTATTCTTTGGAGTCAATATGCTCACACTTCAGGAAATAATTGAAGAAAGTAATTATCCTTCTCTCAGAATTCACCGTTATACTCCAAATATAACCTACTCAACATATATAGTGTGTATTGTGTTTATGTTTTCAGAGCTAACCATCGGGCTCTTTGTCTAATATGGAATATTCCTTGGTGTCATCCTCCTGTAGCTCACTTTTCAACAGTCATATTGGTGAGGCTTTATGGGTGTGTAACTTCTGATGTTATGAGGAGCCACAATCTCACCAGAAACCCCCTGACCTTCTAACTCTTAGATTCTTTCTGCCCTCCTTTCTGTAGTTTCTAAGCTTTAAGGACCAGAGTGCTCTGTAGATGTATCTACTGGGTCTGGTTTTCAATATTCTGTATTTGAATTCACTGTGGTTCTCTGTAGTGGTCTCCATCCATCACAAAGAGAAAGTTTTTCTTGATAAAAAGTAAAGACTATACTTAGTACTGGGTATAAGGATGAATATTGATATTATTGTCAGACGTTATGCTGGTTCAGTCAAAGCAGTGGATGTGGGTTCTCTTCCAATATCCGTGACTTTAGTTGTTGGTTACCACCAAGATAGGTGTAGCGCTACTACATCCTAAGTGCTCTCCTGGATCACTGTTGTGTTGATCCAAAAGTGTCACAGCTAGATATGACTGTTCACTGCTACCCTCCTTTGAAAACTCACATGCCTTCTTGTGTCATGAAAGCTAGTCCTCAGGTATTGAGATCAATTTCAGCTCATGGGTTTCTAGGCTCTGTTTTGGAAGTACATTGTGTCTCCAGTGATAGAGACTGATCTTCCACCTCCCACCTCTGAAGAGAATCCAAAGACAATAGCAATAGGCTTTATTGTTGTGTTGGACAACAACATAAACGATGTCTTCTCATTTCTGGTATTGGATTTTTTGTTAGGTAGTTTTTAGCTCTTGGAAGTTGTATTGTCAGCTCATGTGAGAAAAGTTCATTAAAACTATAGATGTATGTTTATACCCAGAATTATGTGTATTACAGTGTCTTATTGACTTAGTTAATAGTATGATTCCTTCCCTGTGATCTTCTCAGATATCCTTAATGTTTTTTTACTCTCCTTTCTCTTTCTGTATTTACCACATCTGTCTCCTTTCTCATGTTCCTCTTCAAATAGATTACTTGGTATCTTGAAATTCCCCTCTCTATTGACTGCCAGCCTTCCTGTCCTGCCAATGGTGATATTTTGCTTTTCTGGTTTCTGCAGTTACTCCAGGCTATATTCTTTATTTGAAGATTAGGAGCTTGAGATGTTTGCAATTAAAATCTAATGAATATGAATGACTGTACTAGCACCAGGAACAGATTTTGGTTTTCTTTTAGAAATAGTCAAAAATAGTTCAAATATTTAAATATGGTAAGTTTCAAAATGAGAAAAATAAGCTAATCAAGACACTCTGCCTTCTAAAAAAGTTCTGGTATGTTTTGATATTATGTATTTTCCAGGAGGCCAACTATTTGATGCCAACTTTGAATAGAGAACCAAAACAGCCAATATATGTATAAAATCATTTCAACCTTTTACAAATACTAAAATAAAAATCAATTTTATCCAAAATTGAATTAGATTCAGTCATACGCATATTCACATAAAATATTTTATCTGAATTTTATAAACAATAACCATTCTTATTTTGTATAACAGTAAGGTTAGAAGTAATTTAATTTTTCCACAGAACTTTCCAGTAGTCTGAAAGGGGAGTATTCAGATTATGAAAGTGCAGATAAATGTGTCAGTAGATTGTTTTATTGTGCTAGAGTTCTAACATGTATAGATTAGAGGATTTTGTTCAACAAATGTACTTAGAAATACATAGTCATAAACAGGAAGATTAAGAGCCCTTACAATCCCATTGTTACCCTTCAGGTTAGCTCCAGGCAAAGCTAGCTGATTCAGGCAAGGCTATCTGGTTCAGGCAAGGCTAGTTGGCTTTAGGCTTTTTCTCCTGCGCTGCACTTGGTAACCCCTCCACAAGAGTTGCCAGGCCTTAGGTCTTTAAAAAGAAATCCACATAGAAAACATTTACTTTAACGTAACCAGATGATTATTTACATTTAGGAAATAGTAAACAGTTATATTCATTTTGAATTGTGTACATGAGTCTTATGCAATTTTTACATATACACATTTATAATATTACATATTAACATATAATATAATACAAACATGTTATATATTATGTAATATTATATATAGTATTATGTACAATATAATACATTATATATATGTGTGTATACATACATAACAAATCCTGGAATTTACTGCCCTTAATAGTGGAGAATTAAATGATGCAGAACCCTTCATTCTGATTTTCTTAGTGTAAAAATACTTTAGATAAAATACTGGGTATGTGATAGGACTTATGCTGGATGCTTAGTGCATATCCAAACCCTGTTCTCAAAGGAAGGACATTCATACACAAAACATATTTTACTATGTTGTGTTTTGTAACATAAAACTGAAACACTAAGAGAAAACGTACTAGCTAAATATAAGCAAGAGGCAGAGAGACAGTCAGTTACATGTGCAGTAAGAAGCAGGTAGTCAAAGAAAAAAAAAAGAAATATCCTGCTTCTAAACATGAGCTGTTTGCAAGAGTGTATTCTGTTCTGCTTCCAGCCACTTATTATAGTAATAAGATAGCAAATAAAATAGTCAAGGGATTACTCCCCCCAAAATGCTGCTAAAACATTGACCTAAGAGACTTTCCACTTTCCAATATTTTCGTAGTGAATGACACTACCAACCCGAATCCAGATTCCAATGCATCACTCCTTGGCCTTCAGTTCCCACATGCTGTAGTTGGAGACCTAAGAACAGGAGTCCAACATAGGTGTCTGTCCCCGACTCCCCTGGAAGAGGCTATGCTTTTATCTCCAAATCATTGCTTTCAGTTGGACTGCTGTGTCTGGATTAACTTTCCTTAACTATCTACTTGGTTTCCCAAAAAATAATGTTTAAGATTAGTTCCTATGACTTCAGTGTTTTATCCCCTTAACATTGGTATTGTGGGTATTGTACCTGTTGGGTTTTCTTTTTTTCTTTTTTTTTCTTCTTCTGCCTGTACCTCAAACATTGTTCTCCAGAAACACTACAAGTTCAGAGAATGTATCGTTTTGCATTCTGGTGCCTTTCCGCTTGTGGAATCCTTGCTGACAGGCAGCACAAGTTTTAGATCATATGCCATACTATCTTGTTGATGGCTGATTAAATGAATTTATTTTCACTTATCTCAGTGGTATTCAGTATGTCAAAGTGTATTTCAACACCCAAAATAATTTGTTTAGGTTCTTAATTGAATGGATCTTTTAAACAACTGTGTCCTTGAAATCTGAAGAACAATCAAACAATGAAGGCAAATAGTTTTATGCTCAGAATCACAATGCACTTCTCAATATCTTGGACACTGTGAAACTGAAGTATTTTGTGTAGGTTTATAGATTCAATGTGATGTAAGATATGACACATAGCATGTAACTGGAACCAAATCAATGCTAAGAGCAAAGAAGAGAAAGCAGATAATTCAGTAAGAATAACAAGAAAAAATGGGGGGGGGGAGTTTCTTGAATTTAATAAGTGAGATATGGTCTGTTGGGCCCTATTTGGCCCTAGTTTGGGCCTTGAGGACAAACCTGAGCCTGGCTCGAGTTTTGTAAACTGTCTCAGTCACTTCCTTACTTGAGTGACTCAACACAACCTGCCTTTGCCTAGCTCCTGCTGATGTAGAGTAACTTTGTTGGCTCCTTCAGTCACCCCATACCCTTTGTCAATGTTCCCTTCCCCCCAAGTCATCTCACCTCAGCAGAAAACTCCACCTCCTCTCTCAACCCTTTATAAAGAGAAGATTGATACATTAAAATGAGTTCCTGCTTTGACAGACTCCTGGCTGGGGTGGTTATTCTCCAGAGGCAGGAAATGAGAGCCTGGACACTCACCATCACACTCAGTCATGAGAGGCTCAGCTGGACCCGGTTCTCTCTCTCTCGCCTGGTTCTGCCGGCAGAGAGCCTACCTGGCAATGGTTTTCTCACATAACATTAAAATAAATTCCTATATTATATTTTATAGAAACACAAAAAATAAAATAATACTAATTCTATTAAGTCTACACATATTTGCTGATAGTTTTACTACATAGTTGAACTGTTTAAGTTTACAGAGATACACCAAAGAGTTAGGGATGGTTTTAGATTTATTTTTTAAAATTTAATTTATATTTATTTACTTATTTAGTGTGTGTGTGTGTGTGTGTGTATGCATGTGTATGTCTGTGATTTTGTGTACCTCTCTCTCTCTTTGTCTGTCTCTTTCTCTCCCCCCCCCTTTGTGTGTGTGTGTGTGTGTGTGTGTGTGTACCTATGTAGAGGTCAGGAGAGTTCTTTGGTAGTCAGTTCTTTTCTCCCACTATGTGTTCTAGATATTGAACTAAGAGGCAAGTGGCTTGGCCTGCCAAGCCATCCTGCTGCTGTCATATACAGCAAGAAAATTAGGATAAGTTTTCCACTGGAGCATTTATGAAAATAAAAGAACAAGAATTCAGGAGGAAATGATGGAGAAGCTATGTGGCTACACTTGACATGTGACTGGAGCAGTCTTTATGAACTAGAGAGAATATTTGAGTTTAGAATCAGAGAAGTAAAAAAGAACTTTGGAAAGAGAGATACCACCTACCTATTACATCTTGAAGTAGGAAGACTCTTATTAAGTTTAAATGGAAATGAGGAAAAACACATGGTATAAAATTAACTCTAAGTGATAGCTCAGTGACAGTGGGATAGGTGGGATATTCCAGTTTTTCAACTACTCAGCAGCGGATAGGGAGTAGTTAGGAAAGGCAGATGTGTCTGACTGTGAAAGTTGAAACTGTGAAGTTTCTCCCAGTATTCATGACTGCAATTCACATAAACAGCATGTGGTGATTTCAATGGGAATGGCCCCCAGAAACTCACCTGTTTGAATGCGTGGCCCATAGAGAGTAGTATCACTAGGAAATTTGGCCTTGGAGTAGATGTGGGCCTTGTTGGGAGAAAGTATGTCTCGATGGGGGAAGGCTTTGTGGTCTCATATGCTCAAACTACACCCAGTGTGGCACCCATTCTCTGAGGGTCAAGGTACAGACAGACTTTCAACTGCATCTGCGTCTCCAGCACCACGTCTGCCTGCACGCTGCCATGCTTCTTGCCATGATGACAATTGACTAAACCTCTGAAATTGTAAGCCAGTGTCAATGAAATGTTCTCCTTTATAAGAATTGCATGGCTATGGTGTCTCTTCACAACAATAAAACCCTAAGACATAGCATCAGTGTGTCTTTTTTTTTTCTACTAATGACTCATGTAACCGAATGGTGACTATTTCAATTAAGCAAACATTTCATGGGTACCTACCATGTGATTCCAGGAATTCAGTATGAAGGACATGGCTTAGAAGTGATTCAGAATAGATAACAAGCCAGCTTTGCTGGCATAATTTTGAAACAATACAAGTAATGATGAGGCAGTATATTGCACAGTGGAAGTGAATATTTTCTATCCTAGACTGTTAATTTGGGAGCTTCCTAGAAGACAAAAAGTTCTGAGTTACCTATTCAGAACTGAAACTGCTCCTTGTAGAATGGAAACAGAAGCATAGGAAGAGAAAGAAGGAGAGGAGGAGACAAAGACTCATTTCATAGAGGTGGTGGAAACACATTTTTTTTTTTTTGTCAGTTTACTAAAGCTTCAAGTATGAGCCATGGACCAGCATGAAATATTCAAGAAATAACAAGAAGGCAACTAAAACCAAGACTAGCTGTTCAACTGTTATACTGACATTTTAATTGCATTGATAGGTGTTAAGAGTTATTAGGACACAGTAAGAACTGAATGGTAAACAGGTTCCAGGCAGCTGGTAGAAACACACTGGACTTTTTCTCCCTAACTTCCATTCAAGTAGACACTTCATTTAACAACGTCAAAGCATTGAATTTTCTAGATACCCTTTAATCAGAATAGTAGCATGACTGATATCACTCACATTTTAGATTCCATCATCAGTTGAATTCGTACGACCTAAATGTGGCTAGGATCGTCTGCAATGCATCTTTACAGCCTCTCAGTATTTCTTTCCTGAAAGCCTTTAATCTTCTTATTTCATTCTATTTGAATATTTCAAAGTTAAATGGAAAACTATAACTTTTCATCTTTAAATCTTGCATCTCAAATTTGCATTCCCTTTACATTTGCTACCTAGTTACATCTTACAGATCTTCC
>JADRCD010218686.1:0-12972 GCA_019843815.1 Montemys delectorum
GTACGTATACCTATGCACACTGCTGTGCCTACACACCTCAATGTATGTCTACCTACGTACACTGCTGCACTTTGAAGCTGATCTGACTTACACAGGAAACAACACCATGATGGGATTTATCAAACAGTTAAACCCAGAAGGCACTCAGAGTCCTGTCTACAGAGTTCAGAGTGAGCTCAGGGATGACTGTGGCCCTGAGGTCTCCCCTGCCATGTAGGCCTTTACCTACCTTTCTCCTGTCTTAAGGACTATAGATCTTACAGATCAAACCACATCTTAGTGATGTGGTGTTGGGGAAATATCCCAGCATTACTCCAAAGCCCATGACTCCATGTAAAGCTGTGCCCATGCAAATTTGTTTCTAGGAGCATGTACAATTGAACATTATTAGAAAAAGGCCTTCGAAGAATTAAGACCATTGAATTTGTAGTTTTCCTCTGATAATGTTACATTCAAGTCTATGTTATCTACTTATAGAGATAGCATGTTCTTAGAACTTTACTTTAGTTAAAAAACATTATTTGAGATGATTTGTGTACTCACATTTGTTGAATTCAGTGTGGTCACTTGTAAAACAAGGGTTATAATCATCATATATATTTGTTGTAAGTAAATGATTAGGTGAAATGATGTGCAATTAGCCCTGGACATGACTTTGGTTGCTCTTTATGCAATTGTCACAATCTATTTAGGAAATAATACATACCAAGGAGATGCTTTGCTCTCATGGGCAAGCACAAGGCCATCCTCTTAGGGTGATGTTGCTTTTTGTCTCTAGCTTTGGAAATCTCTTGGTAAATAGTAATGCACAATGTTCCATGAATAACATCTTAGCCATTGCATATACAAAAAAATTAATTCGAATTTGTAAATCAACTTATCTTTCCTTTATTCCTTGTCCTAAACCAGTTGTCAGCTCATGATCTACTCGGAGGTTCCTGGAAATATTATTATGCTTCTACTCCGAAGCTTTTGTTTTCATTTTGTTTTTTTTAAGACAGAGTTTCTCTACATAGTCCTGGCTGTCCTGGAACTTACTTTGTAGACCAGGCTGGCCTCAAACTCTGTGATGTCCTTGCCTCTGCCTCCAGAGTGCTGGGTGTGCAATACTACTACCCAACTCACTCTGAAATTTATGATCGC
The DNA here is from genome assembly GCA_019843815.1 of Montemys delectorum. Taxonomy (NCBI): domain Eukaryota; kingdom Metazoa; phylum Chordata; class Mammalia; order Rodentia; family Muridae; genus Montemys; species Montemys delectorum. The sequence continues at coordinate 1,144 of JADRCD010218686.1, forward strand.
TGATGACTTGAGAGTAGAGCCAGGGAAACAAATGCAGCTAGATGACTAGATATGAACTCTTCTTTGACGCTAGAGCAGGGAATTGATGTAGAGCAGACTCTTTCAGATCCAAGTCAAGACAAGCTCCTTAACTAGAAGCATGACTCTTGCTGTGTGCAAGGATGCTATGTCCCAGAGGCCATCACCAATCCCTTAGTAGTACTCTTCCCAGAAGTGGTAGTGACACACTGTCATTCTTCCTTTAGGACAATCAGGTGACTATGAGGTACAGCTTATAATGATGGCCAGCACAATGGCGTTTCCTTCTGGACTCTGGAGTTCCTTGTAGGCAGAAGCTTAAAAGCTCAGTTATCAGCACCTACTCAGTGCCAAATTATTCATCAAGATGCTGAGGATTCCTGGTAAACACTCATGGAGAAAAGCAAACTAAGCTGGATTACAGATAGAATCCATGATGTAATCTTATGTAACATGATGGTATCTAAACCTACACATTTGGAGTTCAGCACCCACTCTAAATCTTCTGGATTCACACGGGGTCACATTGCATGGAGCTGTCTCTCTCTTTCAGTGTATATAGCTTTTGACTCATCTTACAGTCTGAAATATATCTTTTAGTAGCTAACATTGAATATTGACTAAATGGATAGTTTAAATTTCATGTTCTGTTAAAAGTTTGTTTTTTAAAGCCTGCATCAGTTCTGGCAGAATTATGAAGATGCCCATGTTTAACTTGGCATTATGGCACTTGCCTCTAAACCCAGCACTTGGGAACTGTAGGCAGGAAGGTCTTGAGTTCAAGGTCATCCTCATTTACATAGCTAGTTTGAGGCTAGCCAATAGTACACATATCCTTGTCTACAAAGAACAAAAAAAAATTACTATTTTTCTTATATCTCATTTTGCTTATAAATTTGCTTCTTAGAAAATACTTCCCCCATCCCCCTTGTCAGGTTAAGGATCCCTGACTTCACTAGCTGTAGCCATTATGGTGGATTTCCATTCTATTTCTTGTTTCCATTATTTGATACTGGCTTAGTGTATTTCCACTTGCAAAAATAAAAAACAAAACAAAACAAAACAAAACAAAAAATGAGGTTGGAGAGATGGCTAAGTGGTTAAGAGCACTGACTGCTTTTCCAGAGGTCTTGAGCTCAATTCCCAGCAACTACATGGCGGTTCACAACCATTTGTAATAGATTCTGATGTCCTTTTCTGGTGTGTCTGAAGAGAGCTACAGCATCCTCACATACATTAAATAAATCTTTAAAAAAGGCCAAAATTAGAAAAACAAACAAACAAACAGAAAAAAAACCAAAACAAAAAACTACTGCTTTGGTGAGTAGCAATTAAATTAGGAAGAAAAACAGTTTATCTCTCCTGGTGAAAGGATCGACACATAAAATAATGAACAGAACACAGAGGGCATTTGTGAAGATGGCTATTCTGTTCTTAAGGTAGCATCCTATTATAATGGATGTAGGTCCCCACATGCTGGCCGTTGAAGTGAGGCCTGTGTACAGATCACCTTCTATAATCCTCTCAGTAGCAATGTAATACATGCTCTTACATTAATTTATCTTCATTTTACAGAGGAAGAAACCAACAAAGCCAACACAATGTCTTCTTGTACATGTTCCTTACCTAGCACACCGTGAGGCTTATAATGGTGGCAAGGTCCTTTTGGATTCTGTGGTTTCAGTCTCTTGTATTAAATTTCCTCCATTATAGACTCTCTCCTATGGACCAGGCATTATATTAAGCATCCTATAAAGATAATCTTCCTTGCTTAATTCTCGGAAACTCCTGTGATGTAGGTGCATTTTAGAGGTAGCAGGAAGGAAGCTCAAAAGCCAGTTCTCTCCAAACTTCCCAGGTAGAAGCAGACTGGGAGGGCTCTGTCATGAGAAGGATACAGCACAGTAGGACTGGGCAAGAGGCTGATTCACTATAAGCCCAAAGATTCCAGCTTTCCAGAGAGGAAGCTTGCAGTCTTCAGAACTCTAGGAAAAAGAGCTTTTTTTTTTTACCTTCATGACGGCTTAATACATTCAATCCATTTCTTTCTTGTTACAGGCCACAGGGGGCTGGAAATTTGCAGAAACAAACTTGTAATTACACCTACGTATACATAGATCTAGATATCCTGTACCAATGGTATTCTCTGAACCATACAAAAATGCTGGAGGTGCTAAAGAATCAGAAAAGATCTGATTTTCTTTGGAGTGTTCAATGGATACATTCTTTGGAGACTCATTTTTTTGAGAAACCTATGCTCTGCTTAGATATGTACAACTGTCTTTAAGTACTCTGTCTCTCTCTTTTCCTCTCCCTTCCCCCTTTCTTTTTCCTTCCTTGACCTGAGTGCACATTTTCATATGTATATTAAAACCTTTTTCTGGTGCTAGAGGTGTATCTCAGTATTTAAAAATGTCTATTATTCATGCAGAGGACCCAAGCTTAGTTCTCAGCACTCACGTGGCAGCTCACAACTACCTGCAAGTCCAAGAGGCTCCTGTCTGTTCTTCTGACGTCTTCAGGTTCACTTATGTAGATGCCACACATACATACATTCGCACACACATACAAGAAGAAAATAAAACTCAAAACTAGAGTCCCACTCTGCTACATAAAAATATAGTTTTGGCCCTAATTATTACACTTGTCACTATTATTCAATATTTTTCAAAATTGAATCCAAATTTAGATAATTTTCATCTTTCTGAGACATTAGTTCATGCAAGGAACAAGTTTCTTTTCTCTCCATTTCTTATTGCAGTTTATAATAGTTAAATTTTACTAAATGGAGTCTGTCTCTGTTGTTACCCACTGTCTTTGACAAAATACATTATAGGAAGTCATTACTTTCTGGACATATCCCAGCATTCAGTGTCAAGGAGATAGGTTCAGAAAATGAGTAGCATTTCTGAAAAGAAATGACCGAGGTACCTAGTGAATTATTAAAGTTTGGTTCATTAAAAGCAGACTCTACTAGCTCTGGTAGGAAGGAGGCAGTGAGCAGCGGAATAAAACTCAGTCAGAGATGATATAGTTGGGCTCAAGTGTTTGGGTATAATTTGAAAGTCAGAAGTCACTGGAATTGTACCATTCTATGCTCCTGAGCTAAGGTTGCCCATGTTGTAGCAGGCTTGTATTAGCAGAGGAGTAGCCCCATGTCACATGGACAGAGACTCATGTGACTTGGAGTAGCTGAGTTTAGGTATTTTCATGAAGCCCCAAGCCTTTCCCTTCTCCAATGGTTTAAGACACTATAAATGGGAAAACCTGGGAAATTTTGTTCTGGTCAAAATTTATAAACAGAATACAAATAACTTTAGTTCTCTTCATGCTACAACTGACTAGTATTTAATTCTGAAATTTATAGATAGGTTTTACAGTAGGGCTTATTTAAAGCTGAATAGGACACACTTTACAGAAAGAGCTTTTAATGCCTGTGTTTTTACAACAACATTAGGATTTTGCTGGTAGTTTAAAGACTATTGTGATAGTTTGGCCTTGAACTGTATGTATCATAAAATATGCCACACATTTAGTGGATTATAAGCTATATTTTTCTGCCTCTGTAGAGATTTTATTTAGCATGCCTGGCTGTAGTCACCGATACGATAAAGTGGAACTTTAGGATTATCAACATAGAATGGACACGAATAATTCATTAGATCATAGATAATAATTTAACACATAACTGAGTCTTAACTGTTTAACAGGTGTAAATGGTGGAACAGTCTCCCTACACCCCCTGTCCCGTATAGCCTTCAAGTTGCTACATGTCTAAGGCTAGTCGTTGAAGCTGTATGTTCTAGCTTCCACCTTCCATGTACTGGGATGACAGGCACCCTTCCATCATTCACTTCCTCTTGCTTTAGTATATGCCTCTGTAACTGGAGCTCAGTATTTTCAATAGATTGTGAGTTAATCTCAGCGTAAGTTATTTGTGGCAGCTAATGCTCTGTGTAGAGACAATTGTATAGTTGCTGCAGGGAACTTCTGCTCCTCAGTGTGCTGAACTAATTCACCTGGAACCACGTTAGTTCATCAAGGTGTGCAGTTTATCTACAGATAAAATTCCTGTAATTTTATATGCCATCTGATTTAATGTCCACTTAGTCCAGTGACTAGATGGCCATAAGCAGGCCCAATACATGACTCCAATGTCAACAACTCAGTAGGAGGAATTCTTCATGTTTAATTCAGGCATCTGTAGCTGGAGAGTGAGTGTCCCGATGCTTTTCTTTCTCCTAGGAAAATATACATCTAGATAAAACCAAATCATATTAAGAAAAAAAACTAGATGATATGATGCACAATATGCAAATATGCTCATGGTAAAAGTTACATTTCAGAAAGACTTTTAATGGAAAATGATAGGAATTAGTTATTTAATTGTGAAATGAGATTTTATACATTCTTTCAGAAAGTTCTCATACCATATACTCAACTAAAAGTTTTTAACAGTTTACAGGTAAAGGATTTACTGGTAATAATTCCTTTGTGAATGACCTACTGGATGTTCCTAGAATAAAAATTGAAGGGTGTTTTTTTTTTCTGTCTTCTTTATTTATGACTAGTTTTGATCGAGAGTTAGAGCCAGTTAATAGAAGAGTAGGAATGTTTATGCTTTTCTTGAAACAGATACAAAATAAGTTAATTGTTTGCAAGACCTGGCCCCTACCCTGGGTGTTTCAGTGGAAAGAGAAACAGGGTTTGTGTATGCTTAAATACCGTCCCTGATGCCTAGTAAGATCAAACATGTTGTAACTAAAAGATTTATATTTTTAATTTTCACAAAGCATTTACTACCTAATTTTCACTGGTATGCTTCAAGAAGCATATCTATTCATGTCAATTAGCCTCACGATATCTGTTATTAATAAGGAATGCCTGTGAATAGTTCTCCAGTTAGGATGTGCTGTTGTGCAGGACGTTTGTTGCCATAGACTAAGTTATAAGCAGCCTGGATAATCACGGAAGTCCACACTCTCTCACTACCCTTGCACTCAATGGTACTAAATATGCTTCCTGACTAGAGTCATTGATAATAAGTAATGTAAGAGTTTCAGAAAGTTTAGAAGATGTCGTGTGAGCTTGATAAACAAAGCCAACACTTCATTTCCTTAATCTGTTGCTCTGCTTACTGAGTGACTGGACCATCAGAGGCAAGAGAGGAGCCATAGGAGCCCCGTTAAAGGGTCAAGAGCATGCCCTTGTATGCTCGTTTCTTAGCTATAGAGATCTCTGTAGGGGAAACACAGGGAAAGGGCTCGGAAGCTGAGCTTCGCATCGAGTTGCAGAGGACATTGCATTTTAGATCAGGTTTCACTTTCCAATAAAGTAGGATTTAGTGTAAGTTTTATTTTATCTTATTTTAGTTTTCGAAGTGTGGTATTTTTTTTCTTTTTATTTATTGATTTTTACTTTTGTGTTTTTGGCAAAATGATGCATCCGTTATAGTCTTGCTAATTCAGAAAGATGAATTTTTGGTGTAAAAATGCCGTAGAAATTTAGGTTTGTAATGAGAATAATTTGCACTGAGACATTCACATGGGAAAGGAGGAGGGGAAGAGCAAATCAACTTTAACAGGGTAACAAAGCCAATGCCTGGCCACTTGGGGAAAGGGAAAAGAAAAAAATGAGGTACAGCACAATCTAAACTGAGTCCAGGGAAAAGGCTGACACAGAAATGAATTGGGGTGGGGGTGGAGAAAGTAGCAAAATGGCTAGGATTCTACTTCAGAACAGCAACAATGGAAGACATTTTTGTGGCTGAGTCCACAATGAGTCATGTATCAACTGATTCCTCTGGGTGTGTATGTGGGGCGGGGGGCAGCACCAACCAGCCAATATCAACCAGCCAATTTAGGCGTTCAGTCAAACATGTCCTCATGTTTTATACTAGTTACTCTCACAAAGATGTACAAGTTTAGTTTAGTTTACTGTGAAAAGGTACCATTGAAGGGACTAGTGTGAGTAAATCCATCCTTCTAAATCATGGTTCCTCTTAAGGGCAAACCTGCTACACGGAGCTGGCTTTAATCCAGGAGAGAAGTCCAGTGAAGGAGAAAGGCTTTGGACCCAGCTGATACCAATCAGTAGGCAAAAAGGAAGAAGTGGGGGTGGGGAGGGAGAGGCAGATAAGATTTAACCTGAGGTCACCAAGGTAAAGTGAATTCCAGGTGGAGTGACAATAATTACATCAGCAATATCAACAATAGTAGTCATTTTGTATTGACCAAATTCTGTGTTCCACGCAAAATTCTACAGTTTACATTTAGTGCTTCTTCATGTGATTCCCCCAAACTGGGATAGGTCTGCATTACAATTAGAAGGTCATGCAGAAAGTTGGGCAGTAGAGTTTGGACAATATAAAACAAAGAAACAAGTAAAAAGTGTGTTGAAGCTGGAGATGTGTGACCAGACCATTACAGTAATTCTGACTGACGGTCCCAGGCATCCTAAACACGAATTCAGGCTAATTGAGACCGAGCATGCATCTGTTCAGCAAATACTTCTTTAGTACTTGTTTCAGCCTAGACCCTAGGCAATAAGGGGTAAATTATGCCTAATTCCCGTCTTCCTGGGCATCTGACGCTGACAGAGGACATTGTAAGACATGCCTTTTCTGACCTGAGGAGTGGGCGTGGTGTGTGTGTATGTGTGTGTGTGTGTGTGTGTGTGTGTGCGCGCACGCACGAGCACTCGTGTTCACCTTTGTTTATAAGGCTCTCTTGCTGATTAGCAGAGGACACAATGGGTGGGAATGGAGGGGCTCAGCTGATGCCAGACATGGACAGACATCTTCCAGGGAAGGACAGTTTGAGAGAGAAAAAAAAAAAATGTTAAAATTCTCCTCTTCCAAGGTCAGGATAAGAATTAGGACAACTGATATGTAAACAGAACAGAGGATTAAAAAACTATAGTTATACTTGCAGGTGAGACTAGCTTCCGTGTTGTGCATACATGTGTGTTTACTCTAGTCTGGTATTCAGACACAGTGCAACTTGCTTATTTTGACCTGTTCCCACGGAGTCAGAGCACCTCACGCTCACATTGCCCAATGGATTTTCCCAACACTCTGATTATGCTGATATTATGAAACTTGCATGGAAATCAACTCAAAGGTTAAGAGACTTACCCAAAGGTACACAGGAGCAGTGGAGGCAAGGCACACATGACTTCCAAAATATTTTCGTTGGCTATTTTGATCTATTTCCTGAGCCATTATGCTGAGTGGCTAACGTCGTATCACAACAAAAAGGTTTCATTTAAAATTTTAGTGAAAACCTTATGATAAATAAGCAGTTTAATAAAATACAGCAAAATGGCAGTGGAGCACAAAAATAGCATTATTTCTCTCTTGTATGACTATCTGATGCATTTGATGTGAACACATTCACTTTCTCCACAAGATTAGGAGGCTGAAAGCACTTTTGAGAAGTTTTCTAAGACCCTGGGGAGGACGTCGGCTCTGGAGGTATTGCACACTGTGCTAAACACTGTCTTGAAAAGGCTGAGTTAATTAAAATGAATAAAATAATGAAAAAAAAATGCAGTCTGTACAGAGTTAAGGTGAGTTCCAAACACATTTACTGCTTTAGTTCTGTTCCAAAATAGAAAGAAGAAATGATTTTGAGTGTGACCATGGTTAGTTTTCTCTAGAAACTGAGGTTGGTTATAAAATGTCCTCCATGATCTAAAAGATACCTTTTGTCATATTGGCACAGGTGTATGCCGTGTGTTTTGTGACTCTTTGTTTCTTAGTTTTGTGAATATATATTTGTTCGTCATTTTTTTCTTCCTTTGAATGTGTTCACATCAAAAGCATCAGATAGTCATACAAGAGAAAAATAATGCTATTTTTGTGCTCCACTACCATTTTGCTGTATTTTATTAAACTGCTTATTTATCATAAGGCTTTCACTGAAACTTTAAATGAAACCTTTTTGTTGTGATACGACGTTAGCCACTCAGCATAATGGCTCAGGAAATAGATCAAAATAGCCAACGAAAATATTTTAAATATGGCAGCTGTAGTTGGAGTTTGGGAAATAAATCTTTGAGAACAATAATTTATTCACTTGAGCTGTTGTTTCAGCAAAGTATTTCATCTTAGTTTCAGAATAGTTGCTATTCATTACTAAATATGTTTAAAAATCGAAGCAGAGCAATTGATTCCATTCTATGCAGACATCCTAAAAAATACTCAGGTGTTAAAGTTGGGTGTTGTATTATTGGTAAAAGCAATCAGATGAGATTATGGCTATGTGGTTAATTAAAGGTAATAGGAACCTTCAGGGCAACTTTGCATCATAGACTTATGGAGGACTTCACACTGTAAGGACAATAACGTGGTGCTACTTGTGAATGCGCACACTGCTGTCCTACAAAGACATCAAGATGTGTAGGAAGTCAACCTTCCAGCAGTCCTGGCAAGCCAGACTGACCCCGGCAAATGAAAATAATCAAAAGTAATTAGAAGCGTGCTGGATGACTCCTCCGAGAGCCGAGCGGGAGAGTAAACACGCCTGAATCCTCGAGCCACTGCAAAGGCCCATGTCTGAGCTGTTAGGTGCCCTGACCTTGTCCACATAAAGATGTGATTTATGAAGTGCAGGGCACAGCGGCAGGGCTTCTGTCTTCTCCTGGAGAACCAAATTACTGAGGCGGAGATTAACATGCCTTCCGTGAGTGGGCCTGTTTCCAGACCAAGGGACATTTTTTATTTACCTTTTTTTTGGTTAAGCTTTAATTTCCTTTTTGTCTGTCTGTCTGTCTTTTCTTTTCTTTCCTCCTTTCTGCAACACTGTACTTATCAACTTAAGAAAAGTAAAATAAATAAATACAAAGGAAGAAAGGCAGAGTCCCTCAGAAATGACCCAGGATCTCTCTGGGGAGCCATGCTGACAGGAGGATGCTCTGGGGGTTCAGAGCCTTTGTGCCTAGAGTGTTTTGCTGGACAGACTTGCAAGTCTGCCTACCAGCATCCCAGAATTCAAGTTCAAGTTTGTGACATACTTCCCTGATGAAGCAGTATAAATAATTAAAGTCAAATGGAACATTCATCACATCAGATCCCATGGCTTTCTGATCCAGCTCCTGCACCTGAGCATTGTATTTTATTCAAATCCCACAGAATGAAAAGATTTAAAAGATCTGATAGGTGGTAAGAATTTGGAGGAATCAGGGGGAAGGGAAATAGGGTAACATATTTGTAGAGGAATCCGTGAGACATCTCGAGCCCCGAAGACATACTGAACATTTTTTTAATCTGTGACTCACTTAAGCAGAGGTGAAAGTCTGACCACTTCCCACATGCCTTTGTGCTGTGGAAAGAAAGCATTGATTTTCTTTTTAAACACACATCAATATCTATACACAAAGCTAATTTAATTAGCAAGCAGTTATTGTTCAGCCAAATGTCAAGTTCTCAAATTATTTCATGTATGAAGCAGGATTTCACGGATAGTCTGTGAATGAGAGACTGCATGTGAGACCCCCCCCACCCCTCAAAAAAAAAAACAAAACCCATACATGTGCTTGGTGTAAGAAGAAAAAAAAAATTCAGGCTTGGAGTTCAATGGCTGCTTAACCACCCCAAGAACCCAGAGCTGCAGAATTAAAGAGACTGTTCTTAGGCTGAGGTTATAAAGGGCCTTCCTCTATAAACTCAAAACATAATGTCAGGGTGAATGGGAACTTACTTTATTAACTTTATGGTATTGAAAACTGCCAGCAAGTTGTCTTGTTTTTAAATACCGTTCTCTGCAGAGTGTTACAGGGCCGTTTGTCCACAGGAAGCCATTAAAAGTGGACAGTGCAGTCATTTCATCTGGCTTTCGGTGGACTGCTTTTCTTTCTTTTAATGATGTGCTGGCATGTACCATGCCCATAGGGCCTCCATTAGCTGGACTCTTACTTCTGGGACAACCATGAAGTTTAAGGCTTAAAAGAGGCATCGGCTTACAGTCCTGTGGGAATCACTTGAATACTGGAGCACTAACTTATTACCGCTTTAACTAATATATTGACTTATTTTAAATAAACAGTTACACCATGAAGGCAGAACCCATGGCCTTATTGGAAATCTTTGGGCCTTTTAAAGATTCTGCAGTCCATACAGCCTGGGGAGGAAGGGAAAGGATTGTGGAGGGGTTATACCCATTTCAAACCAGGAAGAAAACACATTAACCCCTCCCACCCCAGCCTGGCCATCAACCAGTGTGGGATCTTTACAACTCCTAGAATTTCTACCCACTCTGCTCAAACTGCCAATTTCCCAATGTCATCTACCGAAAAACGTTTTAAAAGTATGATTCATTAAGAAAAAAAAAATCTGATCAGTTACACTGTTTTCTACTTTCTCAAAGTCATACATTTCTTAAAGCTGCCTTCTACCTTCCACCCTCCTGATAGTTAGATCATCTTTCCTGATACATGCTTGCAAATTAAAGCTGGTTTGAGATTAAGCTAAAACCATTATTTTTAATAGTCCACTGCAAGGGCGGCGCTAAGCTCTGTACAACACGAGTGTTCCTGATTACTGTGAAGCAGTGGCTTAATTTGTAGTTGGTAACTACTGTAAACAGATTTCTCTAGAAATCCAAGGAATAAAGGGAATTGGTGGTGGTATTTGGCTCCTTGTATTTATTTATTGTTTTAGAAAGCTCCTAACTGGAAGCAAGCTTACAGGGAAAAAAGCGTACTCCTTGCAAAACTCTGCCCTCTACCCTTGTCTGGGCCTGTTTTTCTCCTGATGGGTTACTATTGGAAAGACAACATGCCCGGGTTTGGGGGGAGGGCACTCGTCACTTATTGTGGGATTGTGGGGCTCTTTCTCTAAGTTTCAAGTTATGTCAAGACAAAGCAGGATGTCTGTCTCCATGTGAAGTTACTGCTTTATAAGCAAAAAGAAGAGGAGGGGTGGGAGGAGGTGGGAAGAGCAGGGATCAGGAAGCTACTGTTATATTTTCTTTGCCTAGATCCTTGTGATGATGCTGTGTAATCTTTCTTACAGTTTATTTGTTGTACAAGTGTGATAATCACGACATAAATATTGGTACTATTGAATAAGAGACAAATATTAAATCAATAGTGGTAATGTTAAGAATGGATCCTCCCTGTCTCTAGACGCATCTCTCAGGGCGTTAGGGAGGAAATTAAGGCTGTGTTTGGAGACAGGAATCTCAGAGGTAGGAGCATCCTCCCCTCAGGCAGTGTCCCAGGGCCTGTAACATGTGACCTGGACGTTGTCAGATCCTTGTGGGTTCACCTAGGTTGTTGAGGCTGCAGGCACTATTCTTTATTTCGGGATACATTGCCACCTACTGGCCTCAAGCCGTACCTGCAAGAATACCAGCTAGACCCGTAGCCCCGCCTTCCACACCAGAAGCTAGTATAAGTGGGGAAGAAAAAAAAAACCTCAAAGGTTTTGTTGTTGTTGTTGTTGTTGTTGTTTTATTTTTTCCCTGAAGTGTGAATTTAGTCAGGACTTGTCACTGATTTCCCAGGACTTTTGTCTCGCCCCCAAAGTTTCCTCCTTTTCTGAGAAGCTTTGAAAAAGGTTAGACAGTGGGGGCTGCAAGGGCAGGGTGGGGTAGGGACTGGGAAGGCTTAGGGTACGGAGCACCCAGACCCCCTGATCAAACTGAAGTGTCTGAAGCACTCAGTTCCCCAGATTACTTGTATTTAATACACAATGCATCATAAAACAAATCTCTCATCCTGACAGGAAGAAAATAGAACAGCTCATAGCTCCAGCTAGTCCAATTTATGGCTAAATTAAAAAAAAAAAAAAAAAAAAAAAAAAAAAAA
>JADRCD010218687.1:0-14394 GCA_019843815.1 Montemys delectorum
TTGGCCATTGGTACCAGGGGTGGGTAAAGCGAGTTCTTCAGTTACATTGTCCCCTTAGCTTGATCTTCTATGAAAGATGGTAACGACAAGCCCAATGTTGCCTAGTGCTTTGAAATAAACAGTGCAAAATTAAAAAAAAATTAAAAACTTGGGTCAGTTTTGCATTGTCCTGTTTGAGACTGGGTATCACTATAGCTTAGGCTATCGATTCTGCTTTAGCTTCCCAAGGGCTAGAACAGCCAACGCCTGCCGCCATGCCCCGGCAGGAGTCGCAGCGTCAAGAGAGAAGTCCCCAAGCAGTGAGCTCCTAAGAAATGCTGTACTTCCATTGCCAACCCCACCCAGAGCAAGAGTCCTGAAGTTCAACTGTCCTTTAGCACTTCAGAATCAAAAGATGGCTGTAAATAAATGAATAAATACATAAATAAGGGGGTCTTTCAAAGGGCTGCCAACTTTAGGAGGAAGACCATGAAAAGAGAAAATAAATCAATTTGCTGACTGTAAAAGAAAAAATAAACAACCGTGCATGGACACACAAATTTAAAAGCAGTCTATGGTTGTTGTACATGGAACAGCCCACGATGACTTCTTCTGATAACCCCCCAAGGCAAATTCTCCTTTCTCTGTTTTGTTGGGCTACTTCTTCAAGCTTATTTCATGTGGAAATGATCAGTCCACATTGTGTGACTTGCAGATCTCCTCACATCACACCACCCCATCCACTTTACTATCCACTTCATATATATCCACTTTATACATACATATATACATATATATACACACACATATATATATATTTGGTTTTTCGAGACAGGGTTTCTCTGTGTAGCCCTGGCTGTCCTGGAACTCACTCTGTAGACCAGGCTGGCCTCGAACTCAGAAATCCACCTGCCTCTGCCTCCCAAGTGCTGGGATTAAAGGCGTGCGCCACCACCTCCCAGCTCCACTTACTTATATTTTTAAAGGCAACTTCAAACAGAGCAACGATGGAGAAGGCAGCAGTATATCATTCAGAAGTCTTTACTTTTATTGAAACAGAGAGGTGTCTCAGGCTTGCAATGCAGAAAGAGCACTGGCTGTCCGAACCCTGCGCAAAGAGAGAGCATCTTGTTAAAGAGAAAGTGGGGTTCTATCAACATCAGGCCATCCACCTTTTCCGAATGCATTCCCAAGTACTGAGTCTCCAGTGGAGAAAATGGTCAAACAGCGCCACCTAAAGCAGAAGACAAGAAATGCATCAGACGTGTGTCAGCAAAGAGAAACCAGAGACCAGCAGGCCATCTCTCTCTCCTCAGTATCTGCAGAAAGTGTGAGGCGGTAACAGGAAGCTTGTGTGACTGGTTTGTCATCACTTGAGAGAAACACAGATTCTACGCTCTGTTAAGGAGGAAATATTAGATCAGGCTCTACTAAACAATGGGGAGAAACCCCATGTTGAGAAAAGAATTCTTTTTCCCAATCAAGGTTCCTGACATCTGAAATGATAGCCTAGGAATCCTCCCTTACATCTGGAGCAAGAAATGAAGCATCACGTCTTTGTAAGCAAGGCACCCCACAAAACTCAAAACAAGCCCAGACTTTAGGAACTGCCTCTTTTGATTCATAACTAGTTTCTTTTCAGAGTCTTCTGATTAAAAAGGAACATAGCACAAAGAAACTTTCCCCTTAGCGGCACACATGACTTTACTGGCAGAATCTTTCCCACAGGGAGCAGCGCTGACCTCTGGCCTCCCCATCTTCTCTTTAGTCTCTCTCTCTCTCTCTCTCTCTCTCTCTCTCTCTCTCTCTCTCTCTCTCTCTCTCTCTCTCTCTCTCTCCCCCCCCCCCTCCCCCCCCTCGCCCCCCCGCCCCCCCCCCCGCCCTCGCCCCCTCGCCCTCTCCCCCCGCCCTCGCCCCCTCCCCCCGCCCCTTTAAGATTAGTATAAAACAGATCTCCACCCTCTCTGCAGATGACAGCCTTGCCTAGGAGCGCTTCCTTTAAGCCACCTGCCTGCCCCAGGCCCCGCCTCTAAGCCAGCCAAACTGGGAAGGTTCAAACAGTCGCTCTCACCATTCAACCCCTGGACCCCACAGTTAACAATAGAATTCTTAGTCCTTTGCTGAGCGAAAGGCAGGAGTTTAAGTCCTTCCTTTAATGGGATCCTTGTTGAAATGCAACGGCTACTGACTCCGGCTTCATTTTCCCTGGGAGGAGCTTTTCGCATAACTCAAATCAAAGAGAATAACATGCGTTCTTGCTAAGTTCCAATAAAGCTTTATTGTTCATTTTGTGTCACAAATGTGCTTGGGCTTCAGAGCCTAGCTACACTGCCAGTGGCCCTACACCCTTCCCACCTGCTGTCTACCAGACAGCCTGTGTCCGTCAGCTCTCCGGTCGTCACTAGGTGTCTAGGGTAACCAACATGACAGATGCTTATTTTAGCTTACAGGGCTAGAACTTTTATCCATGTTCTCTTGGCCTTATTGCTTTGGTCTAGTGGTAGGCCTGTCTGTCATGGTGAGGGCATGAGGCAGAGAAGGCCTGTCCACCTCACGGTGGAAAACTAAGAACCAGAGGAAAGGAGAAGGTCCCTGGATCCCCATCTAGGACTTGCCCTCACTGAGCTAGCCTCCCTTTACCAATTCCTACCCCTTAAGAGTTCCACACCAAACAGTGCCTCGGTTGATACTTGAGCCTTTAACCCAAGGGGCTGCAGGGACACTTACCCAAACCACAGCACACCCCTTCTCAAATTCAAAATTCACAGAAACCAAAATGCCATGCCACAAGAGAGGCTACTGGCTGCCAATCCTAAAAATGGAAGGGCGGAACTACTGAAACCCAGCGGGGTTAAGAGACATCCTCAAGTTGCAAGTCTCAGGACCACAAAGTCTAAAGTGTTCTACACTCCTGCGGTTTTTTTGGGGGTTTTTTTTTTTTTTTTTTTTGAACTCTCATGAAATCCTTATTTTGCATCAGAATCTGTTACTACCTTCTTATTTGTTCCCTGAGCTTGTTCGCTGACACAGGTCATCTCACCACACAATGACTATTTTGCTAGTTCAGAAAATCCGTGTAGGCATGAGGTGAAGAAACATTCTCTGTAGTGAATAAACTTGGGCTGCCACTGAGCCATCTCCTTAGCCCTAAAAGATACACTTAAACCGTGTGTGTGTGTGTGTGTGTGTGTGTGTGTGTGTGTGTGTGTGTGCATGCATGCACATGCATATGCCAGTGTGCGCATGCCACAGTGTGCCACAAGGTGCTTATGAACTTGGGCATTCTACTGGCTCCTCATTTTGATTTGTGCATAAGTCAGTCAGGCTGGGCCTGTTTTCTCGGCTTATTGATGAGCAGACCTTTTCTCCCATACCGACAGAGAAAATATTAAGAGTCCACAGTTGTTTATTTCATGATTTCTTGCTTCCTTGGCTTTGTTGCTGCTGCTGCTGTTAATGTAAATTATTTATTTTTATCTCCCATCCTCAGTGACCAAAACAATACCTCGTAGAAAGTAAACACACATGCAATAAGCATTTTAAATTAAATAATGATTGCAGCGATGTAGCATGTGAACGCGGCAGAAGGCCTGCCCCATAAGTGACTGACTAGCACAGGACATCATCATCCAGTCAAAATCCAGGGCTCTTCTATCCCCTCCCTTTTCCTTAGCTCTCACAGTCCTGTGCCGCTGCTTTCTCAGCTTTTGTAAACTTGAGTCATACGTACCCTATCTTTATGCATGGGCAATAACCTGATTCCATCACGGGATCCTGGGGAAGAAGGAAAGATCTACTTGTGAAAGGTGTCCTCAGACCTCCCCGTGCACACCACGGCATGGGCACACCTGCACACACGCATGTGCATACATGCATACATACATAATAAATGGAAATGTTTTAAGGATGTCTTTTAGGGCTCTGGAGGGGCTCAGTGAGTAGAGCACTAGTTATTCAAGCCCAAGAACCTGACTTAGAATTCCCAGCACCCACATAAGAAGGTGAGCATGGCTGCCCTTGTCTATTAAAAAAAATAAATAAATAGCATTGTAAGGGGAAGAAACCAGCAGATTCTTGGAGCTCTCTGGCCAGACAGCTTAGTCAAAACTATAATCTTCCGGTTCAGTGAGAGATCCTGCCTCAAGGTAATAAGGCAGAGAGTAATAGAGGAAGATATCCAGTGTTGTCCTTCAGCCTCAAAATGCATACACACACACATACACACACACACACTTGACACACACACACTTGAGAGAGAGAGAGAGGCAGGCACATACACTTGCATGCATGCAACACACACATATCCTATACATACAACACACACACACAAATCCACATTTTCTAACAGAGTTTACACTATGGCCCGATATACTGGAAGCCAATATCATTGTTCTAAGTACAACAAAAACACAGCTACTAGTAAATTGTTTAAATATGTATCCAGATGGGGTATGTGCACACACTTTAAGAAATTGTCCTGCCTTGCCCACTCCATGCTCTCGGTCTCCCTGATGCAGGAGACACCCTGGGCCAGACAGCAAATGTAGAAAACTACAAGAAATGACAGCCAGAAAAATCCTGACCAGAAAAACAGTCTCTGACCCCTGAGATCCTGCTCCCCACCTGACAGTGTCCCCAAGTGTCCAAGGACAGTAGCAGATTCTAGAAATGTGTTAACCATACATACACAATGTATTAACCACACACACACACACACACACACACACACACACACACGGAGAGCCACCCAGGTCCACCTAGGCCCACTCCATCTGCTTTTGCATTTTTTGTTTTAGTTACTTGTTTACTTATTTTTATTTGTGCATGTGTGTCTATGCACATATGTGTAGTGCTCTCAAAGACCAGAAGAAAGTGTCAGACCCTCTGGAAGGAGAGTTACAGATAGCTGAGAATCACCAGGTGGTTGCTGGGAACCAAGCCAGTGCACTTAATTGTTGAGCTTAAGTCCAGCCCTGACAATGCATTTAAACAAGATCCAGTTGATTCATTTGCACGGATTTATCAAGTCCTAGTCCAGAGGAGTCATCTCTGACTTGGCTGTATGCTAGAACCATCTGGGGACTTTCCAGAAATGTTAGTTATAAAAGCAACCTGGAGTATAGCCCTCAAACAAAGCTCAAGTGGAATCAGCCTCAGGACCCATCTCAGGTAAACACTGTTCCTGTGATCACACACACACACACACACACTCACGCACGCACGCACGCACACACGCACGCACGCACACACGCACGAACTCGAGCACACCCACCTGGGTCCCTAAACTCTGCTACAGGCAGGGATCTAGTTCCAACATTTGACTGAGCCACAGCCCCCGATCTCTCAGGAAGCCTCCTTAGATTTTCCTAAGAAGTTCCTCAAACCCTGTGGTTGCATGGAGCAGTTGTGCTCAGTAATTCTCTGCTTTTGTGCCAGACTGATTTTTATAGAAACATGAAGAACCAGGGGCTAGTAGATAAAGGCAATTGCCGCCAAGACCGACCACTTGGGTTAGATCCCCCAAAGGCCCACAAAATGACTTCCACAAGTTGTCCTCTGACTTTCATAGTCCTACACTCCCCCATCACACATACACAATATCAATAAAGAAATTTAACTGCAATTTTTAATAAAAAGAAACATGCAGTGCCTTTCTTTTCTTAAAATGTATTCCTTATCTCACAGCACAATCATTAGCTATGCAAAGCCCTCCGCTGTTCCATCTACCCTTCTTCACTCTGATCTATAGGCAAACCTCTCCAGTAAGTGCCATATATGTCCTTAAATATGCTCAGGTGTCTGTAGAAATGAAAAGAGCTGATTGTGTGGGGATGGGGCTTTAATCCTCTTCCTCCCACCCCTCCTCCTTCTCCTCCCCCCCCCTTCTTTCTCCTACATCTTCTTCCCCTCCTCTTCTTCTCCTCCTCCTCTTCCTCTTCTTCCTTCTCCTCCTCCTCCTTCTCTTCCTTCTCCCCCTTCTCCTCCCCTTCCTTCCCTCCCTCCCTTTTCCTCTTCCTCCTCCTCCTCTCTCCTCTTCTCTGTCCTCTCACTCACCACCCCACCTTCTCTCCTTCCTTTGACTTTCATTTTTTTCTATGGAGTTCTACCAAAAGAGCCAAGTCAGACTCCTCCAAGAGAAGAGTCCCCTCTAGGATGTGCTGCTGCTTAAAATCAAACTGGCCCACAGAGGAGAACTCCTCTTAAAAATATGGCATTATCTCAGTTTCAGACTCCAGGAGGTTTCTTAGCAAAGTGGGGAAAACATAGTTCAATCACTTATCAGAGAGCTTCCTGGTCTTAATCCTTCTACACAGATGTGAGTAATAAATCAAAGCCAAGCTCCCCAGAAAGGGAGCTTGGCTCATGTAATCCTTAATTGAAATGTACACTGTTCGCATGTACATGGGAGATAAAAAGAATGTGTCGTCGAGCACGTTACCCGACTATCTTTCAAATATGTTAAATGGTACTTCTTTTTGTGCAAAGAACTCTTACTTACAATGTTAAATATAAGATACCAACAGGAAACAATGTGTAAGTGATGTGTTCCTTGGCTTTGAGGTTCTGGGTGAGTTCATCATAGCTTCAAATGATATAATATATGATTATATATGACACAGAATAATTAGCAACCACTAGGTATGCCGGGCACTGTGCTAGCATCAAATTGTGTGTCTTCCCATCTAATCCTCAGAAGCCTGTAACATGGATCGGAGATGAGAGCTTGAAGCAGGGACAAAACAGATGGATGACAGTAATCTCTTCTTGGAGATCAGCCCATTCCTCAACCCACCCAGAAGAGGGATTTTCACCATCACCCTCCTTCAGCTGTTTTCTCCTCAGGCCCACCTTCCCCTCTACCCCATCCTTGTCAGTATTCAGATAACTGTAAGGCTCCATCTGGGGTCACCCCAATTTATTTCTCTCTTCCCTTCTCCCCTCGGCCCCTCCCTTTCTTAAAGCCCAGGACAGTGAAATGGAAAACCATTTCCTCAATCCTTAGCCAGCTCTAGGTGGTAAAGAGGTTTCTAGGCTCTGGGCTGCCCCCTTCTCCCCTAGAAACACTCTCTGGCAGCCTCTGAAAACTTCTCTGTGCATCCTCTTCATTTGCCTCTGAGGTATTTCTGGGCACTCTGCTGAGTCTCCTCCACTTGCAGAGTGCATCCCCTGCCTTGGCCTCTCCCTTAAGTCTGTCCTGTCCAGCCCCAGGGCTTCAAGCATGGAATGGGTCCCCTCCCTCCCACAGCATGGCACCCTAACGCTCACTAGCGGGGTTGTCACGGGTGCCTGCTAAGGGCTCAGGCCCTGCCTCCTATGTGACTGTCCTCAGTAGTCATTTGTTACTGTGAGCAACTAAACTCAATATTCTTTATAATACATTTGTCTATCAAATCCTTTCTTGCGGTATCATTCTCTGTCTTTGTAAAACTATTGTATTGGCTTGAATCCATTACACACAGTACTGGGTTTCATCATGTTTTCATGTATATGTATATATATACATATATATGTCTGTGCATATATATGTATATATACACACATATATATACATGATATATATGCATAATATATTCTGTCATAGTCATCTCCTGCTACTCTCTCCTGTCCCCTCCAACCCTGCTGTGCTCCATTCTCTTCTCAACTAATCCCCCTTCTACTTTTCATATTTTCATTAGTCTTTTTTTTTTTGTTTTGTTTTGTTTTTTTGGGGTTTTTTGGTTTTTTTGGTTTTTCCAGACAGGGTTTCTCTGTGTAGCTCTGGCTGTCCTGGAACTCACTCTGTAGACCAGGCTGGCCTTGAACTCAGAAATCCACCTGCCTCTGCCTCCCAAGTGCTGGGATTAAAGGCTTGTACTACCACTGCCTGGCATGAGTCACTTTTTTAATGAGTCAATGAATTTCATTAGGGTGGCTTATAAGAATACAAGTGAAAGGTTCTTACAGTAGAATGGACACCTTACAGAGGAAAATGTCTCTTCCCCTCCACTCACCACAAGCTACGTACTCAGGGATTGGCGATGCTTCATGAGCCCTTTCCTTCTCTGTGACAGGGCACTGACAAGCCTAATCTTCGGCAGACCTTGTGCAGGAAATCACAGATGCTGTCTTGGTTTACATTTCTATTCACACAACCACAAGGCAAGGTATAAAACAAAATGTTCATTGGAATGTTTCACAGTTCCAGAGGGCTAGAGCCCATGCTCATTATGGTGAAGGGAGCCTGGCGGCAGGCAGGCAGGCACGGCACTGCTGCAGGAGCTGAGAGCTTACATCTCATCCACAAGCCCTAGGGAGAAAAAAAGAGAGCTAACTGGAAATGGTGTAGGCTTTTGAAACCTCAAAGCCCACCCTCAGTGACATACCTCCTCCAACAAGACACGCCTCCTAATCCTTCCCAAATAGTCCCAACAAACATGTGAGCCTTATGGGGGTCGTTCTCACCCAAGTCAGTACAGATGCTGTGAGTTAAAGAGTACAGCAGCCATACCGGGCGGTGGTGGCACACACCTTTAATCCCAGCACTTGGGAGGCAGAGGCAGGTGGATTTCTGAGTTCAAGGACAGCCTGGTCTACAGAGTGAGCTCCAGGACAGCCAGGGCTACACAGAGAAACCCTGTCTCAAAAAAAAAAAAAAAAAAAAGAGTGCAGTAGCCAAGAGCTCAAACCAGCCCCGCACTACCTGCCTCTCCCCCCTAATCTAGGCCCTGCTCTCTCAGCCTCTCCACCCCACCCCACCCCCGCTCGCTCAGGACCCACAAGCATCTATTCTTTCTGTGACTTCTTATACAATGTTCCTCAAGCTATGGAAAGGATAATGCCGGTTCATACATTATACAGGAAAGATACCGCAGATCTAGTTATGAACGAGCATTAAATAGTCACTTACTCTCATCACTTTGGTCAGTTATAAAATCTCTACCATTACCACTGCCCACTGCAAGAAAGACTCGTCTCTGACCAAAGCTCACAACAACACTAGTACATGGGCATAAAGTGCGTATGTATGAGGAGATTTTATAAGGAAGTCACGTTCACTTAATGAAACAGCCGGAGCTTCCCCATTAGGGACCCATGACCTAGACATGGGCTTTTGACCAGGTTTACAGCATAAGAAATAAATTTCCTCCTGTGTTGCAGGCCACAAATCCAATTTAAAAGTGGCTGGTTACCTGCAGAACAGGTGTGCCAGTATTGTGCCGGTAGGTGCACGCTGCCTGGCCAGTTAGTAGGGCCCGTAGCTGGGTCAGATCATGGTGAAAACTTTTTAGTAGTCGCCTACATTGTATCTTTTCCAGCACTGTGAGAGCGAACTGGAGGGGTAAGAGCTTCTAGACCAGCTCCGATTTGAGTTCTTTGCCTTGGAACTGAATTTGGTATGTGGTATCTTCAACAGGTTCTTACCATCCAGGTTCTGGTGGGCAAGCAATAGCAATGGCAGATGACTGTATTGCTTGGAGGACTTCCCTGACCCAAACTTGCAGCAGGCTAGCCCACCTCTAGCACTGGGATTTTCTTTTAATAACCTATAGTTTCTGGAAGCAATTTCATCCATTCATGAAAACTCTTTTTTTTTTTTTTAACTTTTTTTCCACCTGTTTTGTTTTGTCCTTTTGAGACTGGGTCTTGCTATGTACCCTTGGAACTCAAGGAATCTCCTTGCCTTTCCCTCCTGAGTGCTTGGATTTAAGGCATGTACCACCATGCCCTGCTATTTTATTTAACTTTTAATTGTGTGTGTGTGTGCGCACGCGAATGAGAGAGAGAAAAAGAAAGAGAGAGAGTGCAGTCCCTTGTAGAGGCCAAAAAAGGGTTGTCAGATCCTGGAGCTGGAGTTACAGGTGGTTATAAGCCACCCAACATGCTTCCTGGGAACCAAACTCATGCCCTCTGCAAGAACAGTAAGTAAACCCAGCCACTGAGCCATCTCTCCAGCCTCTTTTTTTTTTTTTTTTTTTAATTATCTTACCAAGCATCAGACTTACTTATGGCATTTTTAGAAAGTTTAGTTTGGTTGACCCTCACCCATCCCCCTGCAGTCTCCCCACAAAATCCCTTCCACTCCCAGGATTCCCCCTTCCACTCTTGAAGACTATGCCTTCTACTCCCCATCCCCCACTCAAAGCCTCTCTGTTCCCGCTCTGGGGCTCTGTCTAGTTTCCTGGGATTTACCCACACTCATTCCCACGTATACTAAAAATTAGAAGCTAGGATTCATAAATGAAAGAGAATATGTGGTGTTTGTCTTTCTGGGCCTGGATTATATCACTTAATATATTCTCCAGTTTCACCCATTTTCCTATAAATTCCATCATTTTGGATTTTTTTTATAGTTAAATGAAATCCTTTAGTACATGCAGGTAACATTTCATTGCCCAATCATTAATTAATGTATCTCTTAGCTGATCTCATCTCATTGCAATTGTGAAAAGGTAACTTGATGTGTCCCTCTTGATAGTTATCATAAAGAGCACACTTGAACTCCAGTCTGCCCTCAGGACCACACTACAGTCTCCTCCTTCCCTCATCGTGAACAACCCCTGCTGAGCTTCTGTGTGGTTTAGTGTACTGGCTCACATATGTTGAATAAACAGTAAAATGTTGGGTACCTATACTACTCGTATTATTAGTGAGTTTATTTTGTATCCCTTAAGTACAGCAGCCTGTACTGGTGGCAAAAGGGACAAGGCAGTTCCAAGAAGCAAGAAAAGAAAGCCTGGTCACCTTTCTTAATTAGTGCAAAGACGGCTCTATTAAAAACTAATTTTAAGGGCTGGTGAGATGGCTCAGTGGGTAAGAGCACTGACTGCTCTTCCAAAGGTCCTGAGTTCAAATCCCAGCAACCACATGGTGGCTCACAACCACCCATAATGAGATCTAATGCTCTCTTCTGGTGTGTCTGAAGACAGCTACAGTGTACTCATTTATAATAATAAGCAAATCTTTGGGCAAGAGTGTACAGGGACTGAGCAAGCAGGGTTTACCGGAGCAAGAGGGACCGACTGGAGCAAGCAGGGTTGACCTGAGTGAGGAGAGGTCCTAAAAGTCAATTCCCAACAATCACATGAAGTCTCACAACTGTCTAACAGCTACAGAGTGTACTCATATACAAAAAAAATAAATAAATCTTTTAAAAAATTAATTTTAAAGGGACCAGTTGAGAGCAAGATAAAGTGCAATAATATATGGACATCCAGTTTATACAGAAAACTGTTTGCGTGAACCTTCAAGATGTCTTGGCACTTGCCACCAAAGCCTGATATCCTGAGCTGGATCCCCAGGTCCCACATGTTAGAAGGAAAGAATTGCCTCCTGCAAGGTGTCCTCTCACCTACACACACACACACACACACACGCACATGTGCACACACACATACGGGTATACACACACATGTAGGTGCACACACATACATATACATACATACATACATACATACATACATACATACATACATATATACTGTACTGGCTAGTTTTGTGTGTCAACTTGACACAGGCTGCAGATATCACAGAGAAGGGAGTTTCAGTTGGGGAAGTGCCTCCATGAGACCCAGCTGTGGAGCATTTTCTCAGTGATCAAGGGGGTAGAGCCATCCCTGGGCTGGAAGTCTTGGGTTCTATAAGAGAGCAGGCTGAGCAAGCTAGGGAAAGCAAGCCAGTAAGGAACATCCCTCCATGGCCTCTGCATCAGCTCCTGCTTCCTGACCTGCTTGAGTTCCAGTCCTGACTTCCTTGGTGATAGACAGCAATATGGAAGTAAGCTGAATAAACCCTTTCCTCCCCAACTTGCTTCTTGGTCATGATGTTTGTGCAGGAATAGAAACCCTGACTAAAACACATACATACATACATACATACATACATACATACATACATACACATACACACATATGCACGCACACACTGTGGCACGGCTGCTGTGACATATGTGTACCCACATTCATATGCAGATAATGAATTGGTGTGTTAAACACTTGGTATGTGAGCTCTTAAAACAACATAATTTCTGGCATCAAGGACTGCAGAAGGTGGAAGTAGTAGGCATGAACTGCATGGAGACAATTCAGTTCAAAATGGCGTCGTTGTCAAAGTGAGAGCAAAAATATATAACCAGTAAACAGTCTCACAGCCTTAAAGTTCCAGATAGATAAACAGGTTAGGTTGTCCACCAGTAGTCTAAGAAGCTGTCTGTCTGTCTATCCCTCCTCCACCACTTGTAGGACAGTGAAAGGCAGCCTGGTTCCTGGTCGAACTCAGGCTGGAAACCCCGGTGACCCTGAGAGATGGCAGACGTTTCACTGGTTCCCAGACACTAGGCTCCTGGCACGAGGCCAAAGCCCTCCATAGAGTTGTGGCCATCAGTCACAGTCACGCAAGGGCAACGCCCCAAGGTAGAGGTATGACCTACAATCATGATCGTAGCCTCAAGACAGATCTCCATTTTAATGGGGTACCCACAGGCCTGGAGGCTTGGCCAATTAAGTTTTCCTTCCCAGATACTTATCCCTGCAAAAGGTATTTAACCTCAGGCCCGCCCCTCGGAAGTGGGGTACGGTTTTACTCATCCACTTTCCACCATGACAATAAATGCCTTAAAACCATGGACTGACTCTTTTTACCACGGTCCGCTGTGGGTTGCCATAGAGAAGAACTTCGCCTATAGAATCACGTCTAATCTCCCAGCCAAGGCCTCTCTGTGCTTCCAGCCACCACCACCAAGTCAAGCCAGACCCCGGCTGACAAACCAAGAACTCTCTATCCCTACGGGATCCAGCTGGACCACCCTCCTTTCCCCTTTGGTTCCAGGCTAGATCCAGCCCAGCCCACACTCCATTCTCAGCTCTTCCACAGGATCCAGCAGCGCCTCGGTGCCTAAGAGCCTGAGAACCAGACAGCCTCGCCTCCTTGCAGGCCTGGGGAACCCCCGAGCCAGCTCTGGCTGTCCCTGGGACCTCAGACTGCACTCTCTCCACCCCCGGAGTGGTGTCCCGCGGCTTTGCATAACCCGACACTGGCTCAGCACCAGAGTGGGTTAAGCACAGTCAAAACTCCTGCCTCCTAAGTGACCCGAGCCCTGTGGTGGAACGGACACAGGACCCCATCTAGCCCTACAAACACTCTTTCAGTGAGTCCAGAAGTGAGTCTCAATGTTTCCCTCCATCCCTGCACCCCAATGCCAGAAGGGAGCCAGAAAGTCCAGGCACCAGCTAGTGACCCTGTTCGAGTCTGTCCTCTGGGTTGGGGAGAGTAAAGGAGATCTATGAATAAGTATGGTTCACGTTGAAGCTTTTAGTTTGTTATTTTGGGGGGTTCTTTCTTTGTATCCTGGAGTATCTATTCACTTTCACTACTGGCTCTGCTGCAACACATGTAAAAGCCAACATCCTGATGTCCCCACAGAGACTGAGCATGTCACGACGTCTTTGATCCTCACTGTCCTCCTTTCTCCTAGAGAACCCGACTGCTTGTATCTGATTTGTTTCTTCTGTCTTTACTCTCTTGCCCTCTTCCTACCTCACTGGTGTCTGAGCATCTGGGCCTCTGAATCATAGACTCTATTTCCCCCTCCAGTTTCCTTATGTGATTTCTTATAGGACAGATCTTGAGAAGACAGAAGTTTATCTCTCTCTCTCTCTCTCTCTCTCTCTCTCTCTCTTTCTCTGTGTGTGTGTGAGTGTGTGTTGTGCGCATGTGTGTGTATACATGTGCCTACATATGAATGTGGATGAGGGTGTGGGATTTAAATGTATACATTTATAACTTTGATAGTTTGTTCTTGTCCTAATAATAGCATATATAGCACCTATCACGCCTGAAGACTCGGTTACCTTGTCCACTCTGCACATGATGTTGTAATACAAAGAACTGAGAGCATTAAAGGAGAGTATGTAGGTATATGTATGTGCCTGTGTAGTGTGTGCTGTGTGAATGTGTGTGTGTGTGTGTGTGTGTGTGTGTGTATTCTAGCATATGACCTGTGAGTGCCACGGGGTGCATGGACAGGTCAGAGGGCAACCTTATGCATCAGTCTTCACTTTCCAACTTTGCTTGAGGCAAAGTCTCTTTGATGCTGCACTGAGCCTGGATAACTGGCCCATGAGCTTCCTGACAGTCTCCTGTCTCAGTTTGCCAACTTCGCTTAGGAGGTGCTGGGAGGACAAACTAAGAGCTACAAGAGTTGGGTTCTGGGGATGCAAACTCAGGTTGTCAAGCAATAGAAGAAGACATTCAGCTGGGCGGTGGTGGCGCACGCCTTTGATCCCAGCACTTGGGAGGCAGAGGCAGGGGGATTTCTGAGTTCGAGGCCAGCCTGGTCTACAGAGTGAGTTCCAGGACAGCCAGGGCTACACAGAGAAACCCTGTCTCGAAAAAACAAAGAAGAAGGAGGAGGAGGAGGAGGAGGAGGAGGAGGAGGGG
>JADRCD010218687.1:14794-34564 GCA_019843815.1 Montemys delectorum
ATCAGGTTGTTGAGAGTAGGGATCAATCAAAGGAGGGAGGGGGAGGGGAGGGAGGGGAGGAGGTGGGCTTGGGGAGGGGGAGAGGGAGGGGGAGGGGGAGGAGACATTCAACAGCACCCTCTGGCCTCCGCACGTGCACAAACATACACACCCATGTATCTGCCCCCACACACCAAGAAAAGTGTGATGGGGTATACCTGTATCCCTGATGCTGGAGTGTCAGAAAGAGGCAGGTACCAGCCCGGACTACGGGGCTTCCCACTGGCCTTCCAGAGCAGTGTTCAGGTTACCAATGTGCCGGTGCCCCCACAGTCGCATCTGTCAGCCTCCCCCTCTCAGTTCCCATGGTCAGAATCCTTAACTAATCTTCTACCCACGGGGCACTCCAAGCTTCACAAGCTGTTGTTGCAGCTGCTCACACCAGCAACCGCTCTTGATTAGCTTGCTGAACACCTTCAGTATTCCCAGAGCTGTGTTGTCACGGTTCACCCAGCTGTACCGCATGCTTCCTCCTTCCCCCAGCCACATCTGCACCCTACATCCCTCCTGCCCCCTGCCCAAGCCCATGATTGATCCATCTACCTACACTTCAGACCCCAGACCCTCAGGAGCTGGGCCCATCAATTACTTACTCTCTGTGTGGAATCCTTGGCTTCCCCATCCCTAGGGCTCTTTAACTTATTCATCATAGAAACATGTTCAAACCTCTTCCATTATGGAAAACAAAACAAAAATCAAAAACTGCCTTTAACCCTTTCTTCTTTGCAGCTTCTTCAGTCTTTTATAATCCTTGCCCCCATACACATATACACACATACATATGTGCATGTGTGTGTGTGTGTGTGTGTGTATATATATATACAGACACATATATATGTGTATATATATATACATATATATATATATAATTTGTCAGTTTCAACAATGTCACTGCTCATAGAAATCTATGTCCTTCCTAGAAACCCCAGAATGAGGCTCTATTTGCAAACAGAGTTGTTAATGCATATAATCAGTTAAGTATATGCCCTTAGCCTGCTATGTTATGGGAAGAAAAGAGACACAGACATGGACCCAGGGAGAACTCCTTAATAGAAGCAGAGATGGGAGCAAAGCAACAGCCGTGAAGATCTCGGTGTAGTGAGGGTCACAATCGCTGTGGAGCAGCCCTCCCACAGAGTGACGGTCATACACCAGATGCTGGAGGCATGTTCAGCCCTGCAAGCAACTCAAGAGCCCAAGAGAGGTGCACAACAGAGCCTTCTCTGCAGCCTTCAGAGAATGCACGGTGCTACCTACACCTTACTTTGGATTTCTGGCTTCCTGGACCATGAGACAGTTGTTTTTGGCCACCTGGTTGCTGGTGCGTTGCTTTGGCATATTTATACAGTGGATATACCCCTTGAGTCACTATCTTCCTTCTGGATCTAAGATTCCTTCACATATAAAGGGCTGCAGCTAATCCAGCCTGCATTTTATGTGACCTTTCTGCGTCACACGGTGTCTCTAGCCAGCTAAGAGTCCTTTAGCTCTACCCAGAGGGAAATCGTGGGTAGGCAAGGGGAAGCTCACCAAATGCAGGTGGCTCTCATCTCTTCTGTGTTTAGGTGCAGAGACCTTGAGCATTAGACAGCAGGAAGCAGTGAGGATGCTGCCCTCTAGTGTTACAATCTTGTACTGGCCACAAGATCTCTCGGTCCTTGCCGCGTGTTACAGCGTGTTACAAAGGGCAGAGACCTTTGAAGCTGACGACTTGACAGCTCTCTGGTTTAGCAACCAAGGCTTACAGGTACTCTCCTCTGACCCCTGACAGACTTTTATCCCTTAGCCCTAGCTCTCCAGCCTCCTTTGTTATCTCTCTCCTTCGCCACCCTTCTTCCTGCCTGGCCGCTCCAGAACTGCTTAGCTGAGAAGCCAGGTGCCTCGCTGCCTTCACAGCCTGGCCTACCCATTGCTCAGCTACAGCTGCCTCTGACTTTCTGCTCTGTCTGCCCGTGACACTGACATTCCCACCACTCTGCTGCCTCTGCTGCCTCTGCATGCTACTAGCTCAGCCCACAATACTGAAAGTCAGCAAGAAAAGCTCATGCTATAACATCAGGGAAAGCAGGCAAAACAGGACAGTGTCTCCTGTCACCTCACTTCTGAGCAGTCTGCATTTCCAGCCTCAGTCTGCATGTCACAGCCCAGTGTCTGAGTCAGTTGCAGCCTTGCCTCTTAGCAACAATCATGCTCATTGAGGCTTATAATTTGCTCCAATCATGGCCTCACCTCAGCAACAGACACACCAGACACACCAGGCCTCTACTAGACCACCAGGAGATGCATCCCACACTGGCAACGGTGGAAATTGTAAGGAACCTTGGCTCAAGACACCCCAAGACCAAGTTCTTGGCACAAAGGAGGTTAATTTGTCCCAGAGAGACAGAGGGCATGGATAAGGGACAAGACATGAGATAGAGAATGAAAGAAAAAGAGAAGGGAGCAGGGAAGGGAAAGAAAGGGGGGGACAAGGGAGAAGGAAAAGAGGTATTTGTCAATGAGGACAAAGGACTGCCTTTAGATAAAGAGGAGACAGACATGGCCCATAGGCAAATGGCAGTTTATAAAGGTAAAATGGGAAACCCTGAGTTAGGACAAGGTGTTTGGTTTTAATTGGGCATGTTAATTAGGTGAGCCAAAAGAGACCTTTCTTTTAAGATTTATTTATTTATTTATTTATTTATTTATTTATTTATTTCATGTATGTGAGTACACTGTCCCTGTCTTCAGACACACCAGAAGAGAGCATTGGATCCCCATTACAGATGGTTGTGAGCTACCATGTGGTTGCTGGGAATTGAACTCAGGACTTCTGGAAGAGCAGTCAGTGTTCCAGGCATCTCTCCAGCCCCCAGAAAGGAGGCTTTTGACTGCTGGACTTGAGTACTTTGATAGATGGACCTTGGTAGTCAGCCTCAGGAAGAAGAACTGGTCACACAAGGGAATAGAGCTTGGTTGGCCAGCTTTTGGAATGTAATCTAACAGTTTCTCAGCAAGGCAGAGAGAATCAGGGAGAAGGGCAAGGCCTGCCTGAGACACGCTCGCCACAGTCAGAGTCCCTTCAGAAATGGTTTCCTGAGGCTTGTGATAGGCAAAGGTCTGGTTTCAAACAGCCCTGGCTGATGTGGTACCTCCAGGGGCCAGGAAAATTAGCTACATGAAGTCTTGGCATAGTTATCTCAAGGCATCTCTGGGAGTGCTCAAGACAGCTAGCTGATCCTGGCATAAGGGCAGGTCAGCTGGCTGTTAGACTGATAGTCCTTTTGCTCAAGACAGCCAGGACAGCCAGAGAGCCAACTAATTGAGAAATGAACAGGGCTAGGAAAGGGTGTGGAGGATTTGGCAGAGATGGAAGAGTGTGGCGCTGTGTCCTGGAGGAGTGGGGTCAGTATGGCAGTGCTGGGACCACCCATAAGAAGACTGGCCTGACCCAAAACACAACTGCAGGAGCTGTGCTGTGCGGCACAGACTCCTACTCAAAGATCAGACGGTGAATACAGTGCGCCCCTGCTGCTTGAAGGAAAGCATGGACAGGCTTTCATGATGGGGAGAAGAGAACCATGAACCCAGCTGGCTCTTCAAAGCTTTGGGTTCCAAATCTGTGGATTTGGCCCAGTATGGGCAGAAATGATTCTGGGGGTAGAGGGGATGCACTATAATAAACAAAACAATACAGCAAACATTTACAGAGCACCATACTGCACTCAGTGTGACAGATAAGCATCAAAAGTATGTGGGAGCGTGTACACGGTTTATGTTATAACCACACCATTTCATAGGAAGGTATTGGGCATGCACATATTTGAGTAACTACTGCAAGCCTAGAGCTAAGCTTCACAGGCATGTGGTGCATTCGCTTATGTTTATGGTTCATGATAAATCCAGTGGGATGGGGGGGGCGAGTATTTCCATTTGGATTTTGGTTCCGAAGCCTCCTGAAAAAAAAGTCTGACCGTTGCTACTAGACCTCAACAAGCTCAGGGAACTACAGGACAGATGATGAGCTGAGAGAGTCTCCCTCGGGCAGAGCCGTAAAAAGCAACAAGCAACTGAGAATGTTATATACGAGTGCCACCAACTGGTATGGCGGAGGTCCACCACCCACAGGAATGAGTGGTTCCAGTCCCAGGACACACAGCAGAAGGCATGCTGACAGCAGGCCAAGTTAGAAATGGAGGGGGGGGTTGTAAATGGGAAGAGTGGTTTAAATAGAGGGAAAGGGCACAAGCCTCACCTTTTTAAAGATGGTGGGTGGGGATGTGAGGGCAGAAGCAGGTGGCAGAAGGAACAGGGACCACAGTCTGTTTCCTTCTCATTCTTGCACTCTCTCCAAAATTCATCTCGTCACAGC
Source organism: Montemys delectorum (assembly GCA_019843815.1). Classification (NCBI taxonomy): domain Eukaryota; kingdom Metazoa; phylum Chordata; class Mammalia; order Rodentia; family Muridae; genus Montemys; species Montemys delectorum. Next base: position 19,185 of record JADRCD010218687.1, read on the forward strand.
CCGGTGGCCCTTACTGATCCCAGGTGCTTTATCTTCCAGAACCTTTTCTTAACTTATCACAAACGTACCTTTTGTAAGGCAGTTACAACTGAAAATAAAACTATTCTTTCAGGCCATAGAGCCCATGTTTGGGTTGAAGTAATAAAGTGAGAAACAGAGTTCTGGAGATGTAGAAAGAAAGTTTCACAGTAAAATAAGAGAGCCATATTTCAGCTCCTGTAAGCAGCAGCTTTAGACACTCAGAAGTTGTGTTTCAGAGATAGCGAAGGGCATGCTGTAAAGACAAAGTTCTGGTGGTCAGAATGTTGAGACAGAATGACCAGGCCATTCTGACTAAGCTAAGTAAGGCCAAAACAAAAATAACTGGTGGTCTCAATGACATTAAGGTCCACAAAAACAAGATTAGCAATTCTCAGAAGAACCCCCCCAACCCTTCCCTGTGGTGAATTTCGAAAAAGACCACAAACTGTCACCCTGACCTTGCTGATGACAATCCCCCTACCACTTAGTTACCCAGCCCCTTCCCAGAGACTTTTCAAGGCCAGGTACAGAGCTGGATAGGGAAGTTGGCTGACTAAGCCAAGAACAGCGCCCACCCACCCCCAGCAAGCCAACCAATGCCTGATGAGATCCTTTGTCCTGTGTTCCACCAACCAGAGTAAGCCAGCTAGCCCTGTTGTAGAAATCTGCCCTCTGTAAAGTATAAAAGATGTGTGCTTTCTGAGTTCAAGGTTGACGCGCGCCCCCCCGCCCCGTGAGGGTGGGCAACCCCACATACGTGAATCAATAAACCTCATGTTATTGCAACGATCTATCGATGATCTGTGATCTGTGGGTTGAGCCAAGTTTACTACAGGGTTAAGCACCTACTGTGTGACAAGCTCCATGCCAGGCGCTATAATACCAAGACCCAGGATGACAATTCCCAGGGGAGGGCAGAGTTCTGCAAACAAGTATAGCAGCCCAGTGTAGTTTGGAGGCATCTCTCTAGTCTCCCACTGTGCCCTTAAACTACATGGCCAGGACACACACCCTCTCCATCCACGATTCGCCTGTTACTCTGAGGAAAAAAAAAAAAATAGGTTAAATCTTTGGGGGTAGAATGTGGGTTTCCAGGTAACTAAAGGGAATTTGTTAGATGCATTTACACAATATAGTCTTGGAAGTCCAACAATGTCTGCCTCACACTGTAGAGACAGAGAACTCAGTAGTCTTTGAGTCTGTGAGTTGGGTGCTCTAGCAGTTCCATTCTGGTGCTGGAGGCCTAAAGAATTCCTGGAGAGCAACTTGCCTCCAGCCCATGCTGGAAGCCCAAAGCTGAGATCTAATGCTGTGGGGTATCCACTAGAAAGGGCAGCTCAGACATGTCTTTAAAGCAATAAAAAGTGTTTATTTACTGGCCGGCACTGACACTGGATGTTCCAGATCCAGTATAGTACAAGCCTTTCTCAGGATGAGTTTTTTTTTTTTTTAAAGAAAGAAAGAAAGAAAGAAAGAAAGAAAGAGATTTAGTTTTATTTATTTTATGTGTATGAGTACACTGTAGCTATACAGATGGCCATGAGCTACCTTGTGTGTGGCTGCTGGGAATTGAACTCGGGACCTCTGCAGGTCCGCTCACTCCGGCCACTCTCGCTCTGACGTAATTCACTGTAGCTGTCTTCAGATGCACCAGAAGAGGGTGTCAGATCTCATTATGGGTGGTTGTGAGCCACTATGTGGTTTCTGGGATCCGAACTCAGGATCTTTGGAAGAGCAGGTAAGTGCTCTTACCTGCTGAGCCATCTCGCTAGCCCTCTCAGGATGAGTTTTAAGCACAAAAATCCATATCCTGGGTTGACATACTTCAGTTAACAAGAACAGTTAGCCACAAGCAAAACTGCAGAAGCCAAAAAGCAAGATTGGCACATTTAGAGACTTTCCCAGAACTGTGAACTTTGATGGATTAGGTCTTTGTTTTCATTTTGGCAGATAGTATGTCTACATGCTGTTTTATGACCTAGATGGTATTTCTATCATGGAGTCAGTTGTGCTAAGGTCTGAGGGCCTGTTCCATAAAGTTCGTGAAGGAATACAGTGGTTTGTCTTGGAGTTGACAACTGACGTTAACCCTCATGGCGGGGCTGGGGCTGAGGAGAGGTGGAAAACAAGAAGCTGCTACATGACACACACAAATGGAGGTCAAGCTCCGCTCACTTATCTGCGTGGGGCTCAGTGAACAGGTCCTACATCTGTGGCTAGAGGTACTCTGCTCCAGCCTGCCCACTGTGGAGAAGTGGTACCAGCTCTGGTCTTCCCTGCGTAGCCCTGGTTGAGTCCAGATCAAGTGTGAGCTCCACGTCCTGTGCTGCTTCGCCTTCAGCCTCTCCCAGGACAGGGAGCTCCCTGCTAGGAGAGAGGGTGGTTCCTGCTGGTGACGGTGACTGGAGCTGTTCTGTGCACAGGAGGAGAAGCAGCCACTGAAGGAGGGTGTTCAGGACATGTTGGTGAAGCACCATCTTTTCAGCTGGGACATAGATGGATGACGCACCTTCTAGCTGCTCCCAGGCCTACCCATCATAGACTGCCTGGCAGGCTCCTCCCTTCAATAGAAGGCAGAGCCCTGGCCAACCTCAGGTCTCCCTCCTCAAGCTAGGAGGTTCAGGGAAAGACATACTCCAGAGCTTATTCAGGACCCATGATCCATGTCTGGGCCTCTCCAGTTGAGGCTCCCACGGTTGGCAAAACTGTATCCTGGTGGCCACCTCAGCTGCTTTCCTTAACATGGTCCTGAGGAGTGTCCTCCAGAGTCCCTAAGGAAGCCCTGGGCGCCAGCCATATGGAATACTAACCAAAAATCTTGTGAAGAAGCAGAGAGTTGGTCTCTGCTCAGGAAGTATGTAGGCTAATGGCAGATAAGGCCTCTTGACCTTTTTTGTAAATAAACCTTTTGTGAGAGCAAGCCTTCCATCTTTTGTTGAGCCAAGCCCTGAGTTCCACAAAGGCTATCCCACCTGAAGTGGTCTGATTCCAGGGCCCTTGCTTAGTGTTTATTTCAAGTACACCTGTTGCAATTAGGGCCATTATGTGGCCTCTAGATGCCAGCATGGAATAGACCCAGGACCCCAGCCACACTTCTCAACCCTGATGGATCAAATTCAACAGACTGGCAAGTCAGAAGAGGAAGAAGAAGAAGAAGAAGAAGAAGAAGAAGAAGAAGAAGAAGAAGAAGAAGAAGAAGAAGAAGAAGAAGAAGAAGAAGAAGAAGAAGAAGAAAGAAGAAGAAGAAGAAGAAGAAGAAGAAGAAGAAGAAGAAGAAGAAGAAGAAGAAGAAGAAGAAGAAGAAGAAGAAAAGGAGGAGGAGGAGGAAGAGGAAGAGGAAGAGGAAGAGGAAGAAGAAGAAGCTGCGACACAGAGACAGAGTTACGCTCGTGTCAGATAACAAAATTCTCTGCTCTTCTGCAAATCCATGTGTACTTAACTCTATTCACAGGTACAAACAAAAATGCTTAGGATGGTAAATGCCACATGTGTGCTTTTTATTACAAAAGCAGCCCTCTGGCACATCCATGACATATGATGAGACTGACCTCAAGACAGTAAATGTAAAGCATCAACTCTTAGTGACATCTAAGACTTATCATTCAGCCAGAAGTCAGACCTCTGCCCTGAGATACTAGGTTCTTTCTGCTCCCCATTTCTCCACCAGCTTGCTAAGGAGTAGTCTAATGGCTCCCAAAGTTAAGTTTATGAGAGGAGATAGCTCATAGAATGACCAACTACCCTATTCCCCCTAGGATTGTCATGGATTTAGCACCTATCTCACATCCCAGGACAGCTCTCAGTTCCAGGGGGACAGACTCTTTACTGATCTCTTCCAAAGCTGGGGATTTAACCCAGAGCCTCATGCATGATGGGCAAGCCCTGGGCAGTAAGTAACATCCTGACCCTACCTACTGTGGCTGTGGCACCTGTGCTCCTGTGTTTGGCACTTAATAAAGTGGAGTCTCTCCTCTCTCTCCTGTTCTCCCTCTCATTCTCCTCCCTTCCCTTCCCCTCCCTTCTCCTCCCCTGCACTCCACCTCCTTAGATGTGTTTATGAGTTCTTTATAAATACTTCTTCTGTTGCCAGGAAAGGCTCACCTACAGGTCTCACAAGACTGGGATTGCGGGATATTTGATCACATTGTGAACCCTGAGATTATGTAATTTACTGAAGAAGAAAAAAAAACTTTTTCTAGTTGTGTTGTGGCTCAGCCCTAAGCACATACTTTTAATCCTTCTGGCTTGAATACAGACACACCCTTAGTATACAGCTTTAATCCCAAACTATGAAGGTAAAATTAGATTACAGATAGAAGACCCATGTTTGGAAGTGATGTCTAGTTGAGTGTCAGGCAAAGTGATGAATCAGAGAAAGATTTGACAGAATAGGATATGCCCAACTCTCATGAGAAGAGAGAAGAGAGAAGCAGTGCAGAGGGGAAAGGGGCAGTTTCACCAGGAGAGCTTTACAGAGACAGGTTGCAAAGAGAACAAGCTAAATACAGGTCAAGACAAAAGGAGCCAGAGAATGAGGAGCCAGAAGACTAGAACAGATTGCTAGAGTTGGTGAAAGGGTGGGCTTATTCAGCAGGAAGTCTCAGAGAATGAAAGCATTCTTGGCCCATAAGACTGAATGGAATCTAGCAGCTTCCAGGAGTAGGGCTAGCTTGGGCAGGCCGAGGCAGTAAGCCTCAGAGGCAACTAAATCAGACTAAATAAAAGACACTTTTACAGTGAACGAATGAACTTTTACTCTAATCGGCCTTTACCTCCCCACCTGCCACCCTAAGATCTCTGTGGGCCACCTTAGTCCCCTTCCACTGAGGCCCCTTTGCACTTCCAGGTGACTTTCTCGGTCATGACTTAAGTGAAATCACACAGCTTACTAACTTATTGAAACTTACTTAGCATCTGTGAGAAATATTCACCTATCCTTGACAAAATCCAGTGCACAACAGTTAAGTGAGCTAGTTACATATCTGCCCGCAGGTTCTCCCTTTGGCCTGGTAGCCACCCACCCCCCCAACTTTAGGACTGTATAAGTGTCTCTTCCTCCAGGAAGTTCCTACATATCTGCTCTCAAAACGCCATGAGTTTGTGCACACCTGAGCATATCTATATACAGATGTAAATGCACACAACTAAAAATAATTATAGAAAATCCAAGTAAACAAGACACCATTGTGGGTTTGCCCAGCATGCCACTTATCAGTTGACTTTATACTTGTCCACTTCTGACACTGTGCCCAGAGCTGGACTTCAAGCTCCAGAGGTAAGGGCTTCATTTATCTTGCTCATTATTGTGTCCTTAGCTCCTGACACAGTGCCTGGCACCGAGTAGTTGTTCAGTCAATAGCTTCTGGGAAAAAAAAGGAATTGGAAATAATTCTCCACACCAGTGAAAGTTAAGTTAGACAGAAAGGAAGCTGGCGATTCACAGGGAAGAAGGCTGTCCCTGTTGTCCCATGTGTGCTAATTTAAAATTTGAAGATATTGCAGTTGTTTATTGTTCTGTGGGGCTTCGGAGCAAGGTGAGGCCAGGTGTCTATGAGAATGTAAAGAAGTCTCTGATAAGTCTTGTCCGTCCTGGAAATGGGTGGTGTGCGTGGTTTGTCTGTCATATCAGTGGAATCTCTGTTAGGAACCCTAGGCCCTGTCCTCCAGCCCTGTGTGACAGTAAGTGAGGGAAGCCACCATGTGAAAACTGACAGGAAAGATATCAGGCAAGACTCCCACAACAGTGAAACCCACACCATATTTATAACTATGAATTCACGACTTTCATTTTCAGAGCATGTGTGCATGGGACCACCATGAGCATGTCCTGAGTTATTGCAGGTGATCGCCTAAGGTGAGTCCCACAGTGACTCCATAGATGAATCTACAATTACTGTCATCATTATATGGCTGGAGAAACTGAGGCTCAGAGAGGTTGAGTTACTTGCCTCAAGTCACCAAAAGAATGGAGAACAGGAAAAAAGAAAAAAACATAAAGATTTCACACAATGACTCAACTCCTCCCCAGAGTCTAGCCTTAGAAAACAGACTAGTTCGTGAGAGTCTAACCAACCAACAAATGAGATATTCTGGCAGTAATCATCTAAATAATTTAAAATTTATATAAATTATCCAAGACTAAAGCTTTAAAACTATTGGATGCCAAATATACTACACATATTAAAATTTATTTGCACCTATTATGTGATATATGATATGGCATTAAGTGCCAAATGTAGTAGACCAAAAGGTATAAGAAAATTAAACAATATTTAGTACTACATAGAATACCAACTGCTTGCCAAATAGATACAAAATGATTAGGAAATAAGAACTACTAATAAATATAGTGAATTTTTGACATACCAAGTTAGCCTTTCAAATTTGTTTTAGATGAATAATACCTATTGGTCACTTGAACAATACTTATATACAACTAAATTTAAATTTATAAAAACAATAGATATGCAGTTTCAACAGTGTACCAGGATTCTTTTGAAATAAGTAAAACATGAACATAATTTGATTCATTCCTTCCCAGAGATTCTGTGAGCACAGAAACCTGGGCAAATAACTGCAAAATGTAGGTAATTGAAATCACAGAAGCCAATGTATAATAAAGAGTGCAAACGGAAGTTTGATTTAGTTTGTAAACTCATTCATAAGCAGAAATAGCTGCTACCTTCAGATTTTATAAACTTGCTTCTTACATGCAAGTGATTTTTTTCCATCCAATCTAATTTTATATCGCGATTCTCATTCATTTAGGGCTACCTGAAAATGAATCTTCTTTCTACAAGAACAGAATTCATGTTCTTACTTTATAGGATGCTCACTGAGAAGATTTTAATATTTACACACGAAAACACAACACGATATAAATCATAAAATGTCAGAACATAAAAACGTAAATCACAAAACTAGATTTAAATTGTAGGTGAGGCATTTGATTAGCAAGTTTTGTGTGTCTTTAAGTGCACTGGAAATGACACTCAATTTTTAAAAATATAAGTAAGAAGCATTAAAGAATGGTTAACATAAGCCTTTCAAGACCCATGCTTGGGAATATCTAAAAGTCTGCAGAAAGGTCTAGGGGGTGTTGCACCCTTTGACTCCCAGCTCTGGGGAGGCAGACATAGGCAGATCTCTGTGAGTTTGACACCAGCCTTGTCTCCACAGAGTCTCAGGTTAGTCAGGGGTATATACTGAGACCCTGGTTTTGGTTTTGGGTTTGTTTGGGTTTTTTGTTTGTTTGTTTGTTTGTTTGTTTTGTTTTTTAAGTCTATAAAAATGGCATTATCCCTGGGTATATTTTGCCATGAGAATATCACCTTTGGGCAGAAAAGGTTGGAATGCTATGGGCCATAAATAGTGCCTTAGACTCACAGCTATGCATGGAAAAATGGGTACCTCTCAGGCTTCATAAAATCTCATTGTTTTCTTTGCCTGGCTTTGGGAAGTAAAACTGCTTCACTGTACGAGGAGCCATACTGTCCTAAAACATTCTTAGTTACTGATTGCAGTAAACACATCCATGCACCCTAAGGAAATAGGAGGTCAGGGTTTACATCCAGGACATCTTCCACTGTCTTAAGGAGCAAAGCAGCAGGGAACCAAGGTCTCAAATACTTGCTCTTTTCCTACCTGTGAGGTTTTCTTTTGCCAGAAGTCAGTTTGGGTACTGTTAGCTGTCACTTGTATGAATTCTTTTCAGTTAAATGCTTGTAGGCATGAAGTCAGCAAACACTTAAAAAACGTCCAAACAATCTCAGCGTTGGCTGATATGGGGTGGGAGTGGGGCAGCTATTAAGACCATTTGGGGGCTGGAGAGATGGCTCAGCAGGTAAGAGCACTGACTGATCTTCCGGAGGTCCCGAGTTCAAATCCCAGCAACCACACCTGTAATGAGATCTAACGCCCTCTTCTGGTGTGTCTGAAGACAGCTACAGTGTACTTACATATAATAAATAAAAAAATCTTTCTTTAAAAAGACCATTTGGTAAAAATTACAAGTTGACATTAGCAATTCAAGCAATATTCCATACAGATTGTAATTATATGTTGACGTGGGAAGTTTTTCCTGAATATTCTCTGTAAGTGCTGATGGGAAAACAGTCTCCCGCAGGTTCCGTCTTAGAAGAGGCCATTAGTTTCATCTTGCTGGCAGCCTTAACCGTAGAGTCCAGTGTTTCCCCCTGGTTTCTGGTGTTCTGTCTATCATCTATCTCAGAATCTAAAATCAAAGGGGTACGGGTGGCTGATTTCTGAAGTCTAGAGATGAAAGCAGTTTCTGGATCCTAAGCCCTCACTCCAGTACCAGTCAACAGGTAGGATACCTCAGTAAAGACCAGAGCACCAGCTGGCCCGCTGATCCCCACCCAGTTTCAAACTTTTCTTCCAGATACTTTAAAGGGCAACGGGAATTCCCTGGTCTGCAGCAGCAAGCAAAAAGCCCCAGGTGGGAGAGCAAGTGGCTTGGTGCACTGCCCCCAGGCCCCAAACACCACCGGGAGGAGATGGCTGTGTCCTGTTGGGGGAAATCTCTCCGACTTCAGGGTGGCAGTTCTCAGGGAGCATCAAGGAGAACCAGAGCAAAATCACTCGGGAGAAAGAGCTTCTTGAATTCTTTACTGATTCCACCCTTAGCTACTTGGGTTCTAGTGACCTGGTCTTGACCTTGAAGCCAGCCAGGGAGGCCATGGGTGCGGAAAGCTTGGTTTAGAAAATACGTGGGCCTGGTCGCTGCCTCCCGAGGGTCCTTAGGAAACAATTTCTCCTAAGTGAACAGTTTTCCTCTGTGAACGGTGGGGTTCTGCAGTCTACTTCAGGGAAAGTTCCGTGGGTTCATTGCCTGGCGCTCCAGGAGCAAGAGGGCAGAGAGCAGCTGATGGTATGTGCCCTTCATTCCTAGAGGGCAGAGACCGAGACAGTCCCCTCCCGCTGTGACTGTGGGGATGGCCCGCACATTCTGTTCAGGATGCATCCAGTCCCTTTATCTCCTTCCAGCTTTCGGGATCTCAGAAGCCACACTTTTAAAAGCCCAGCCCAAGATACCTGCGGGACGCGGAATCCAAAAGGACCGGCTGGGGCTCCGCATGGGCCTAGGGGAAGCAGCGAGGATAGCCTGGTTGTGCACGCTGCGTCCTCGAGTGCTCCTGGGATGTGGCACGGACGCCCAGCGCGGGCGGATGCAGGTGCGCGAGTTCCTGCAGGTTCTCAGGAGCCTCGACCACAGCAGGGTCCCTGGGCTTGGTGCAGGTCACACCGGGAGGAGGCTCCAAACTGTCCTAGTCTTCAGGGCTCCCTGGCCTAGTGGATACCTAGGACGACCTTCCTCTCACTTCCTCATGAGATCTTGAAAAGTCTGGTCTTGCTATGTACGGTTTTGATATTAAAGCATTTCAACTTAGGAACGGACCTTGGCCGGGCTCTGGCGGGATTATCCTTCTGCAGGGACAGGTTTGGGCGTGGGAGGAAAAGGAGACTTGTTTCAACCCAGGGACGAATCCTTCGGGGGCCGGGGAGGCAGCGCTCCAGGCGGGTGGGGGTTGTGGGGATTTTAACTGAATACCTGGAGGTGGCCAGGCTGGGAACATCTTTGCACAAAGCGCAAATGGGAACCGCGGAAATGTGGGAAAGAGGAACTTTCTACTTTTGATTTGCCTCTAAACTCTCAGATTGCTGCTGGCCGCCAAAGGGGTGGTACTTTGGGGACCAAGAGCCCGGGGACCAAACAGAGGAGAAAGCTGCCTGTCCAACTGCTCAAAGCTATTAAAGTCTGAGTTTAGGAACTTTCCAGAAGTTCCCACAAAGCCCTCAAATTAGAAGGGATTGAGGTAGCAGGTGAGGCAAGCTGTAGGAGTTCTGCGCTATGGGGTGTTATCAAGAAAATGTAGACTTCGTTGCTAAGGGTGGGGAGCACAGACGATTTTTATTCCACGCGGCTTTCCCCAAAGCCATGAATTATAACCCGCTCACTTAGGTGATGGGCGTTCCTTGTTTTCTTTGTATCCTGAAGCTGTATCACTGTTATAAAGATCTCTCAGAAATTAATTATAAAGAAAAGGCCTTGAGAATACTAGTATTTTTTAGCATACGCAACAATTTTCCAAGACTAGATACACTGGTTCAAACCGATCTCCAGTCATCGTCCAGTTTACCTCAGGAAAAAAAATCAACTTTAGAAAAATGGTGCGTAAGCTCAGCGTTATGGGGCACGCTAAGAATTCTGGAGACTGAAATAGGAAGATCGCTACTTCCAGGCTACCAAGAGCTGCACAACGAAACTGCCCTCTCAAAATCCCAAAATAAAAAAAGTGCTGGGTAGGGGTGAGAGAGAACAGAAGATGTATTAATTCTTCTAATTCTTTTCCTTCTAGAAGTTTCATTAGAATTAAAACTACTTTATAAGATAAACTTTTGCCCTTAAATATTTGGAATTTTTAAAGCCCATATTTAAAATGTGTCATCCCATATACCTATAATGGATATAAATCATAAAAACGGATTGCGAGATAAATTTTTTTTAAAAAAATCTGTTTATGAAGGCGAATAACGAGACACAGTAGGAAGCAAACGATGTAGCATCCTAGTTTCATATTTTATTCAATCTATATAACTAGGCTTAATTTTAACACTCCCCGCTGGAGTAGGGCAGGTCGTATATACAAGAAATAAATGTTCTGAAATTACTCTACTTGCATTACATGCGGGTTTCGTGAAGGTGGAACATGTACGCGTACGCATTCGCATTCGGCACTGGGAACGCTCGCAGCTCCCAGGGAATGAGGATGGGGATTTTTGTGATGCAGACTGTTTTGGTTTTATTAGCAACAAAACATCTCACTCACATTCATAGTCACAGGTCCTCAGGAAGTATGTAAATCGGGAAAACCGTGGAAGCCACAACCGAAGGGGACAAGATCAGGCGAGACTTGTAGTCCCAGGATTTCCCCGCGTTTGTGTTGCCAAGCGAGCAGAACACAATTGTAACAGTTTAGAAGGACCTGGTGGGCACTCCGCTGCTGGTTTTCCACGCACAAGCCTAGCAGAGGTGTGCTACAAACCTAGGAAGCGAGTGGTTCCATTTGACCACTTGGCTCCAGGTGTGAAGGCGACTCGGCCTGGAGGCTGAGCTTGGGCGCTGCTTAAAATGCGGGCAAGGTCCCCTCTCTGCCCGAAAGAGCGGCCAGGGTTGTCAGCCTACCGTCCTCAGGGGTAGGCTGTTGCCCCAGCAGCGCCGCAACGGCGGACAGGTGCCGGCCCAGCCGTACGCCTTTACCGGGAGCGCAGCTAATGGCACAATGATGCTGTTCCTGCTGCGGCGGCGGCAATATTGTCCGGGAAGCTGCGGACATGTGAAACAAAGGGGAAGCGGCCTGGGGGTGCAGCAGGCACGGTGGGTGCTGCAGCAGGTGGCAGTAGCTCCACGGAGCGGAGGGCGGACTCTGCGCAGACCCAGTTCCTCCCCCTGTAACTCCCTGCATGATGCTCTCGATAGTGAACGAGGCGCACCCGCGTCCAGACCAAGATCCAGAGCCCTGGTCTCTCTCCCAAGCCTGGGAACCCAGTGCGGGCTGCAGCGCAGGGATGGCGAGGGGGGTGGCAGGGTCCGCGCCTTCGGCTTTTCTAGGAGCATCGCCATAGGCGGGGGCCGCGAGCAGCAGGTAGCGCAGGGGATGCGGATGCAGCGGCGCGCAGGGGTGGCTCCCGGGCGGGGCGGCGGGATGAGCTGCGAGGTTAGGCTGCGGCGGGGCGGAGTAGCGGAACAGGAGGCTGGGCTGGGAAACGTGCAGGGTGGCGGGCACAGCGGGTGGAGAGAAAGGACTGTGCGGGTGGCCTCCCGGGGGCGGGTGGTGGCGCTTGAAGCGCTTCCTCCGGCGTAGGAAGCTGCCGTTATCGAACATGTCCTGGGAGGCGGGGTCCAGGCTCCAATAGTTGCCCTTGCCGGGGTGGCCCGGCTCGCGGGGGATCTTGACGAAGCAGTCGTTGAGCGACAGGTTGTGGCGGATGCTGTTCTGCCAGGCGGGGAACTTGCGGCGGTAATAGGGGAAGCGGCCGCTGATGAAGGCGCAGATGCCGCTGAGCGTCAGGCGCTTGTGCGGGCTCTGCAGGATGGCCATGGTGATGAGCGCGATGTAGGAGTACGGGGGCTTGGTGGGCTGCGGGCCGTTCGCTGTGCTGGCTGCCGGGGTCCGCGGCGCTCGGAACTTGCGGAGGAACCCGGAGGAGTTGCTCAGGTCGCCGCGGTCCCCCGCGCTCCTCCCAGGAAGAGTGCCGGCTCCGGGCCTCTGCAGCGATCGCTCCAGGCACTTAGGACTCTCCTCGTCGTCGTCGTCGTCGTCGTCTTCCGTCTGATCTCCATCTTCCTCCTCTGCCAGCACGTCGATCTCCACCTCATCCTGGTCGGAGCTTAGAGGACTGGGCGGCAGAGTGGAGCGAAGGTGCCCAACTCTTGCTGAGTTCATGGAGGATAGGAGGGAAGAGGGAGAGGAGGGGACTGATGTGGGCACAGCTCACCTGGTTTGGGGGTAGGTGGGTTAGCAAGGATGAGTCTGCTGGGAAACTGGAGCGCTCCTAGGCTAGACTTCTTCCTGCCTTTTCTTTCTAAGGCCGTGGCTAAGGTGCACTTGGTGTTTTAAGTTTCTCTGAGAAGTGCGCAGTGGACTTTCCCCCTATATATCCCTCTTTCCAATTCCTCGGAGAGGAGCCACTTCCTCCTGACGCGGTCCAATGATGGGGGGTCCTTGGTCCCTCCTCTTCACACCCATCCACTGAGGATGGTTTAATCAGCCAAAGTGCTCTGACGTTGGGTGGGCTCTGTTAATGTTGCTCTAAAACTGCACAAATAAAAATCAAGAAGGAGAACGTGATACCCAACAAGGTGTGGCCACATCGACTTTTAGACCTCGCTAGTACTGACTTTGGCGCGGGGAAGAATAATGGGATGTATCTCAAACAGAACGGCACGCTGACTTAAAGCTATATGCCCCGTTCAAGAGAAATGGCTCCTTGCCTCCACGCAAGCTCCACCAAATATCCCTGTGACTCGATTTCCCTAAAAACAAAAACATTCTAACATAAGCTATGGAAGTTCAGTGTGGATTTTAAAGGGAAAAAAAATAGAGCATTTTCTTAGTCTATTTTTCTCCAGCTTCTTTTACTATTTAGCAGATGAGCATAGGCACATATTATCTTTCACATTTAGATAGATATACCTAGAAGAGGCTGCAGAAAGCAACATACTTTTTTTCCTTCTTTTCCTTCAGTTTTTACCAACATTGGATTCACTACAAAAATACTGTTTCTCCAAAGTACTTTTATAAAGAAAGGAATGTCTTCACTATATGAGTACACCTGCCTGCTTGGCTTGTCCTCCTACCCCGCAACCCGAACATCCATCTGGAAACAAGTGCTTTACTGTAGTAGTAATAATAATAAAGCTTGAAACTAAAGCGAGGAAGGGCCAGGCTGCAGTGTCCCTGACACTAGATACACCAGGGTCCATGGTAAAGCATCCACACTGGAGAGCCAGACAGTGGCCCCAGGACTTGCTTGAAGGCTTTGGAGTACCTAAGCTTTTAGATTGGTTTCATGTGAGTTAGCCCAGCAGCTAAAGTAACAATATGGCAGAGTATGTTTGTTACATAAATAGAAGTTGCATGGCAAAATACAAAGCCATGGTACATATTGGGGGAATTCGGAAGGTGGAATCGGAAACAGATACAATAGGAAAGGATGAAGGTTGTCCCACCTTCAATATTTATGTTTGTAAGTGATTGTGACCTTTATTGAGAAATCAGAAGCTGACCACCAAAAGTAGCTCCACACCTTTGGAATTAAAGTAGTTTAAAGAAGTTAGCATCTTTTGGAGACCAGCTCCCTTGCAAGCCTTTGAGCTAAGCTCTCTATTGTGTGCAGCTTGAGGTAGGACAAACAACAGATCTGAGCCTGACAGATTTGTGTTTAAATCCAAAATTAACCAATGACTATTTGTGTGATTTTAAACTGCAGGAGGGCTGGCAGGTGTCTCATTCAATCTGCTGGCCCCAGATGCTGCCCTCACCCCCTGCTGGAGAGACTCGGTTCCCCTTCTCTGATTATCTGTGTGTGAGAGAGTATTGTTGGTTTTCCTAAAGTCAACTGCTATGGGGATTTGGGTTATTTACAAATGAAAGGGTGTAAGAATGTGCTCAAAAACAAAACAACCCCCCCTACATTCTGGGTCTAATCTCAAAGGTGACTTGGGAGTCAACTAAAGAGCTCCCTGTGGCCAACACTGGGGGACAAACCGAGCAATCAAAGTTGCTAGTTATAACTCAGTGTCTAAAATATAGCTGTGCGTTCACGTTGCTAAGAATAACTGATTAAATCAATAAAGGAAATCTCTTGCAGGATTTCAAATAACTCGCGTAGCTACTCAAGATGGAGTCTACTTACACGTGATTTTCTCCTAAAAAGTACAATCGAAAAAGGGACAGGGTAGCCTTTCCTGGGGAGAAATCAGCTCAAACCTTAGCCAGGAGATGAAGGCCAACCTCAACTACCATACAGCATACTGATGTGTAGTTGCTTGATGTGATGACAATGGCAATCCAAAGCATAACTATAAAGGACACACCCTAATTGAAGAGCATCTATGTGCCTGTCAAAGGCACAAAAACAGAATAGCTAAGGCACTGTCAGAGTCTACAGCAACCTAAGACTACTGAGTGTGTTGTTCTATCTAGAAGTGATTCTTCAACAGAAAAAAAAATATGATACATGGATTCCAAATAACCTGAACCTGTGGCTTTGTTGGCTCACTGACAGTAACAAATGTCCCATAGCATGCTGAGATGTTGGTGTGTCTATCAATCTAAACCTTTAATACATCTAAGGGCAGGGTGTTGAATAGTTCAGTTGGTAAAGTGCTTTGCTTTGCATGCTTAAGGTCTTGAGTTGGGTCCCCAAAACCCACTTAAAAGTGCTAGATATGGTAGCACACTTGTAACCCCAGGGTTATGAAGGTAGAGACGGGAAGGCTCCCTGAGTGACAGAGGCCTGGTTGGAGGTGGGGGTAGAGGGAGATGGCACCTGAAGAACAATAGGCTGGCCTCTGGCTGGCCTCCACATGTGCGCACATATATACAATTCTTAAAATTTACCTAGTTCTCATGAATTAAGCCTATAACCTTAGGTACTCTAGAGCAGCTAGGCCAGGAGGATTCCAAGTTGGAGACCTACACGGGCTACTAAGAATAAGTTTAAGACCAGCCTGAGAAATTTAGTGAGCTCTTATCTCAAAGTAAAAAGACTGGTATACTGGTTAGGTTTGGTTGGTTGGTTGGTTGGTTGGTTGGTTGGTTGGTTGGTTGGTT